>CM019072.1:15942751-16167327 GCA_009667805.1 Leptobrachium leishanense
CTTATGAGGTTGATTTATTTTTCACTGTAGTTTGGAGTTCGTGGTGCAAGTGATTTAGGCCCAGGATTCCATCAGGCAAAATATAAAAGTAAACAAGAGGTAGGAGACCTTTGTGTGTGGTCAAGTTTGCTTTGACTGGCCTGTCTCTCCACCTCATCAACCAAGTCCACTATTCATTTGCCGGTCACAGGGATAGCATGAATTATAGCGAAGCAGATTTGGAGATCATTTAAATCTATGGAAACCCCAGCCCTGATCACTGCCGCAGTATAATCCTTGGATCCTTCTATATTCAAGGAGCTGCCGTGTGATTAGAGCTGCTGCTAACAGTTGTATCCACTGGTTTTCGGATGAATGAAATTAGTTTTCATACTAAAGAACCGAAAACGAATTTCTTTAGCAACTAAATAAATTGCATTTTAGGACTAATCCATTAGTTCAAAATGAAATTTTGTGCCGTGCACATGCTTAGTCTATACCGAAACATTTAAAACGGTCGACACGAAAGACAGGACAGTTATTACAGTGGACGGGTACACCGTGGGTAGTAGAACCCCTTCTAATATTACCTAGGTGTTCTAGAATACGGACCCGTAGTGATCGTGCAGTTTGCCCTATGTACTGAGAACCTCAAGGGCATTGGAGTAGATAGATCACCCCCTTGCTGAAACAATTAATAAAGTGATTAATCCTATACGTCTTCCGAGTTACTACTTTTAAATGCCGTAATTTTTTTAACTTGGTTAGCACAGGCCTTACATCTTCTGCATTTATTAAAGCCCATTGGTTTTTTAGGAAGGAATGAGTCATTGACAGTCACATTCTTATAGGGCGGTAAAACACTGAGCTAAAACATTCTTCAGATTTTGGGCTTTCCTAAAGATTACTTGGGGCTTAGTGGGAATACGGTGTTTCAGATGTTCATCTGATTGCAGGATGTGCCAATGTTTGTTAAGTATATTTTTAACTTAAGAGCGTGAACAGTATTGGGTGCTGAACGCAAAATTAAAACTACCATCAGTGGCACCAATTCCCTCCTTCAGCAACATCTCCCTTTTTAAGCATCTCACTTCTTGTAAATCTCTCAACACTTTACTTTCCTCATAGCCCTTAACATACTTTTCCATAATAATATTAGCTTGGATATCGTACTGAGAAAGATTTGAACAATTACGTCTCAGTCTTTTAAATTGGCCTTTAGGAATGTTTCTTAACCAGTGGTCTGCGTGAGCACTATTTACATCTATTGCCGAGTTACAGTCCGTAGGTTTGAAAAAAGTTCTGGTCAAGTTTACCATTATTGACAAAGATAGTCAAATCAAGGAAGTCTATTTCACTAGGATGGATGTTATAGGTAAATTTTAAATTATGGTTGTTAGAACTGAAGGACTCTATCACAGTCTTTAATGAGTCCATAGGACCATCCCAGATGACAAAAATGTCATCTATGAAACATTGCCAGAGGACAAGGCTGCCCCCAACCACTGGCCACACATGCTCCTTCTCCCAACTCTCCATGTATAAATTGGCGTAGCTGGGGCAAACCTTGTCCCCATCTTACTACCACAGATCTGAAGGTAAAAACTTCTCAAACCAAAAATAATTATGGGTTAAAATAAAAAGCATGAGGTCTCCCAAGAGATCGACCTGCATCTCGGAAAGGTCGGAGCCAAGTTTCAGAATATTAATCACTTCCTCTACTCCTTTATTGTGGGGAATAGAAGTATAGAGAGAAACCATCTATGGTGACCATACAGAAATTATCTCTCCACACTACATTCTCTAGAAGACGCAAAATATGACCCGTGTCTTTAAGAAAAGATTTCATCTGTCTAACAGAGGGTTGGAGGAAAGTATCCACATATTGTGAGACGTTACTTGTAAGGGAATTGATGCAACTTATAATAGGTCTGCCGGGTGGTTGATTTAAGTTATGTATTTTGGGCAAAAAATAAAAAAGCAGTGACACATTGGGCATTATATAGATACTTATGTTCCACCTCTGTTAAGATACCTATTTCCTTTCCTTTATCCAACAAGAGGGCCAGTTCTAACAGAAATTCTTTTTTTGGATCCCGTTCAAGAATCTGATAAGTCCCTTTGTCTCCTAGTATCCTAGAGGCTTCTTCTAGATAATAAACTGGTGACATGACAACTGTCCCACCCCCTTGTCAGCCTGCTTTATCACCAATTTATGATTGTCTTTTAAAGATGTAATGGCTTTTCTCTCCTTTAAAATTGAGATTCGACTTAAATGGACGGGTACTGAGTTTATCCAAATCTCTCCAAACCACATCCATATACACTGGGATGTGGTTACCTTTTTCCCAAAATGGAAAAAATTGAGATTTAACTCTTAGCTTTGGTGAAAAGTTTCAGAAGGAGTGCTTTCAGGTTGAGTACCGGTTTGGATAATTTTTCCAGGTGTCAATGCCTTTTTTGAAAAAAAACGTTCCCTAGTTAATTTTCTCATGAACCGATGAAGATCGAGAAAAACTTTAAAGTTGTTCTGTTTTTTAGCTGGGCGAATTTTAAACCCCTACGGAGTAGTAATAATTCCGTATTCTATAATACTACTCCTGAAATATTAAAGATCCCATCTAGATGATCACTCGGTGCACTAGGAATTTTTTGTTGGAGATTTTGTCTCTAGTATCAGTTTTCTTCCTCGGAATCTGTTTGGATCATAAGGAGTCTTTGATTTTTTAATGGTTTTAAGGGAGAGAAAGGGTTGTGGTGAGCCCAACCATGGTCCGCGAGCCCCCCAACCCCTCCCTCCCCAAAAAAACAGCTGATCTAGAATCAGACGTATGGCCCACAGCCCTAGAGTCTGAAACATGGGCTCTAGTGTGGGTGTGATGAGTCTTTACCCACCCTCCCAATCTATCCTTGACTCTAGGGGTGGGTATATTACCGTCTCCTCGGCCATGAGCGGATCGGGGATGATATTTAGGTTTAGCCCCTTCGTTAGAATGGAAGGTCTGGTGGAAAATAGGTTTATGTCGACAAACTGATGATCTAGAAACATAATTAGAATTTAGTTTTTTGTGAGGAAATGAGGCCTTTCCTTCTGCGTAATCTTTCTGGTCTCTTCTAAATTTATCTGCCTTTCTACGGGCAACAATATCATCTGTTTTTTTGATATTACCTTTAACCACTTCGATGCTGAGGACGCGCTCAGCGCGTCCTCAGCATTCCCGCTGGTATGCGGAGGACGCGCTGAGCGCGTCCTCCCATTGGGGTCAGCGTTCGGCCGGGTTCCGGCCGATCGCTGGCCCCTCCGGTGCGGGCTGACATCCTGGATGTCAGCCCGGCATCCGGAACAGCAGCCGCCGGAATTTGGTGTCATCGCGGCAGCGCGATGACACCAAATTCAGGCGCCCCCCCGCATGTGCGGAGGAGGCGCCTGAAAGGGAGGGGGGGAGGTCCTTCGGACCTCTCTCCCTCCCGATCGGCGGCTCTGCGGGGGTTAACCCAGGCATCATTTGGAAGGGCACAGCCTGCCCTTCCAAATGATGCCTGGCATTAACCCCTGGGGAGCTGGATCGCGAATCGGCGCTGAAAAGCGCCGGTTTGCGATCCTTTCCCGGAGCTGGCCGACATCTTGGATGTCGGCCAAGCCTCCGGGAACTCCCCCTGAGGACTGGCGTCATCGTGCGTAGCACGATGACGCCAGTCCTGGACTTAACCCTTAACTGCCACCAACTGTGGAGATGGGGAGTTCATTGGAACTCCCTATCTCCCGATCCGTGGCAGCTAGGGGTTAAATTTTGGTATGGTTGGATCGGCCAGAGCATGGCCGTTCCAACGATACCAAACATGAAAGTGAAAAATTTTGTAAAAAAAAATGAAAAATAAAAAAAAATGGTAAAAAAAAAAAAAATAAACACTTTTTTTTTTCTTTTTTTTGGTTTGTTAATGCAGCAATATTGTTCCCATTTCAATTATAATGTGAACAATGATGCTGCACTAACTATTTTTGTATGCGGTGCGTTTGTTAAAAATAGTGTAATTTTCCCCCAAAAAAAATGTAACGAGACCCCATCTCTAATTTTTTTAACAAGCGCACCCCATACAAAATATAACCGCAATTGCTCGCATGTTAAAATGTGAAAAAAAACACTTTACACATTGTAAATTATTGAAAATACATATTTTATTGCATTTTTTGTTATAATATACAGACATGACATAACGTATACATATAATAATGACATATTATGAATCTACCGAGTCTGACGGAAAGAACGATATATAATATGTCTGGGTCATATACTAAAATAAGCCTTCAAAACATGTTTAAACATGATGAGCAAAACCGGTAAAAATGACCTCAGCACAGGGGCGGGAAAAGCCTCAGCAGCGAAAGGGTTAAGTATTTCAAATTTTGTCTGGGAGATCTGGGGTGTGTTGAGCTCCAGAATCTGTTTTTCTACGGTATCAATATTAGTTTCTAACACAATCAATGTTCTTTTTTGATATTCAATAAGAGATTGGATCATTTTGAAAGAACATTCATCGAAGGCACCTTGCCACTCTGATGTCAATTTTGCATCCTCCTGGCCATATGCCAGGGTTTTTCCCATCCTCAGACCCCTTGGAATGATTTTTGATTGCATATTGCTCAAGAGACGTAATCTCCTACCATTGTTTGGTCTCCTTAATCATCAGGTTTTCCATATTTTTGAAGAGTCTATTAAGGTCTAAATCATCTCTTGGGACAGTAGGGGAATTAGAAAAAAGATCAATTTGGTCCTTGGTATAGAATTTCTTGCCGATTGCCAAAAGAGACCTTCACATCTTCCAAACCGTCCAGGAGGGGTAACATTTAAAAGATCTGATATGTGCCCATTTACTATTCACATCCTGTGAGTTTATTTTAAGCAGGGGCTTTTGAGTTTAATTTTTCTGCACTATTGGTTTTTGTAATTTACTTTACAGATACCTGCTTTTATCATCTTGTCTGCCTCAACCATGCAAGGGTTAAGTAAAGGTTTCTCCTGTGCTGGCTGTCTGTGCTGCGAGTGAGTATTCTGGAGCTCTATCACTGTCAGATTTTCGTGTAGGGGTCGGGAAGGATTACACATACTGTAGCTTTGCGATATTGCTCTCTTCATTGCTGGTCTCATTCACTCATTGTAATATTACAAAAAGGACTGAAACTAAAATGTAATGCATTTTCCTTTAGTTTCTTTCGTATCTCGAGTCAAACGAAAACTAAATTATCCCAAAATTCAGACTAAATTGTTTTAGTACTAAAACGAATGCACATGTCTACTGTGCGGCGCGCATACTTACGTGGAGGACTGACAGCGGGTGATGGTACTCTTCCCACAGGATGCCACAATGGGTTACGGACTACTGTTAAAGACAAAAGTACAATACTTAGCTGGATAAAGGTTCGTTCTCTCTGTCCTGTCCCCACTCCACGTACCCCCGGGGTCTATGTGCAGCTTAACAGACAGGTAAACCTCTCCTACGAGTCAATGAACGAGACCGGTTTGCAGTCTGAAGGTTTTATTAACCCGTTGTAGGAATGTGGTAAAACTATAGGAAAACAGAAATATACGATAAAGATACAGAATATATACGTGTTTTACATAGATAATAATACAAAACAGGATGTGTCCATATAAAACGTGGGGGTTTTATAACTAGGCCGGACTAAAAACTACATGAAAAGCAGCTGGCTGCAATGTAAGGGTTTACAAATTTACAGCACATAAGGTGCTTCTAAAGCTGAGGGAAACTGTAAGGTGACTGGGAGGAATTTAGACCATAACCTTACCGACGATGTTTTCAATAGGGGGAGGGATTGTAATGAGGTGTTCCTTCCAGCTCCTGTGGTGAAGGAAATGGTGGCCTCTCTCCCACAATCCCCTGTAATAGTGAGGGAAGCACATGACTTAGCCTATAGGAATTCTGGGAAGGCTGAATACCAGGGTGCTGTAAAAATAAACGGCTACTAGATGGCGTCTCTAAACACATTACATTTACATTGCTGCTCTGAAAGCAGCACACTCCCCGCCTGGTGTCGGTAGACACCACCATCGGAGTCTTCTGATCGTGATAGTGTTGTACGAGCAAAGAAAAAACTGTGACAACCAGGGATCAATACAGGATGCTTCTCTGAAAAGTCAATGCTAGCTTCCTTAAGACGACCTCCTACTCTTAGCAAGCCGCCTTCATCGATGAATGGATCGAGTTTCTTGAAACCACGGTCTTTAGGAAGAGATCTCTGATTAGTGATAGTCAATTTCGTTAGTGTAGATTTCTTGTTATACTGTACGGATAATTATATTTCTTGCCTGCTCCAATTCAGTTGCTTTGTAGGCACTGTTACAGCGGTGCCAACCTTTACAGTCCTTTAATTCTGCGGGCGTAGTATTTCTGGAAGAACGAACTACATGAATTAAGCAAGCGATGCCCCTAACAAGTGACCTCCAGGTAGAGAACTTGTTGAATCTGAGAGATCCGAGCTGGTTGCTTGCCGTCACTGTGTGTAGTGTAGACACCTGAGGGCGGACTTCTTCATCCGTATCTATATCTACCAGTTGAAATGTGTGAGTCAGAATTGATATTCTGAGAGTTATGTAAGAATGCAGGACCTGTAAGCCATGTTGAGTCTTTTAGATTGTTAGCAGCAACAGATCTGGTTGCATGGTCTGCGGGGTTGTGGTCGGTAGGCACGAAATGCCATTGTTTTGGGCAAGTGGATCTTCTGATTCTATGTACCCTGTTGCTGACTTAAACATAGAAACGTCTGGATTCGTTGCTGATGTAACCCAAGACTACTTTGCTGTCTGTGTAGAATTCCGTATCTTTAATCTCTATGTTCATTTCTGTGGTGATCAGTTCAGCTGGTTCCACTGCCAGTACGGCAGCACAGAGTTCCAGTCTAGGTATTGTATGTTCTGGGAGTGGTGCAAGTTTCGCTTTTCCCATGATGAATCCTATATGACATTGTTCTTCGATGTCTACAGTCTTTAGATAAGCTACTGCAGCAATTGCTTTGACAGATGCGTCTGAGAAAACACAGAGGTTTTGTGTTCGAACTTCTGAAGAGGGCACGGGGGCATATGGACGTGCAATGTGAACTCTGGCCAAAGCTGTTAGAGAGTTTTTCCACTCCATCCACAAACCCTTTTTCTCAGTGGGGAGCGGGTCATCACTGTCTTTTGTCTCCCAGGTAAGATCTCTGAGTATTGCTTTACCTTGAATGGTGACGGGAGCTGCAAATCCTAGGGGATCGTAAAGGCTGTTTATAACGGACAGGGTACCCCTGCGGGTGTATGGTTTTTCTTCTGGACTGACTTGAAAGGTAAAAGGTGTCACTATTTAAGTCCCAAAGCAGACCAAGGCTCCGTTGAGTAGGGAGGACGTCAGTACATAGGTCTAAATCTTTCAGATCATTAGAATGGTCTTGGGAAGGGAAGGCTTTAATTACCCTTTTGCGGTTAGAAGCAATTTTGTGAAGTCTCAAGTTTGAGTGGGAGAGCATACTTTGAGTTCTTTTTAGGAGACTGATAGCAGCCTCATCTGTGGGCAGTGATTTTAAACAGTCGTCTACATAGAAGTCCTTATCTACAAAGTGTCTAACGTCTGCCCCGTATTTTGCTTCTCCTTCCTTAGCGGACTGTCTGAGTCCATAAATAGCGACTGCAGGAGAGGGGCTGTTACCAAAGATGTGTACCCGCATTACGGTACTCTGATATCTTTGGAGGGTTCGTTATCTTTAATCCAAAAGAATCTCAGGAAATTTCTGTGTTCTTTAACAAAGAAGCAGTGAAACATCTGTTGAATGTCGGCCATAAATGCAACTGAATCTTTACGAAAACAGAGGAGTACTCCTATGAGTCTGTTATTAAGGTCGGGACCTGACAGTAAGACATTGTTTAAGGAGACACCCTCATGTTTGGCACTAGAGTCGAACACTGCTCTAATCTGGCCTGGTTTCTTTGGATGGTATACTCCAAATATGGGTAGGTACCAGCACTCTTCACCGTCAGTTAAGGTAGGTGCTACTTCTGCATGACCGTTCAAGTATTTTCTCCATGAAGCTGAAAAAGTGTTTTTTCATTTCTGGCTTTCTTTGAAAACTGCGCCTAAGAGACACAAAGCGTTTATAGACTTGTTCTCTGTTGTTAGGCAAACGTTGTCTTTGGGGTTTAAAGGGTAGAGGTGCGACCCAACTGTTAGAGTCATCCTTAACTATTCCCTGTTCCATGATCTCTAAGAACAACCTATCTTCAAAGGACATAGCTACCTGGTAATCTGTTTTAGTGCCGAGAAATACTGAGGACCCTAGGTGACCTTGGTCACTGTCACAGTAAGGATCTACGGTAGGTTTGGACAGATAGGTGGTAGCTCTTTTACAAGGAATCGATTTTGGCATGGTTGAAAAAGGGAGGGGCGCCCGTTCTCTAGTCTTAGTTAACATGTTGCTGACTGAGGTGGGTTTGTGTACGCTTCCCAAACAAACATCTCCTATAATAACCCATCCTAAATCGAGTCTTTGGGCGTAGGGAGCATTGTGAGGGCCATTAATCTGATCTCTAACTTTGTGAACTCGTAAGATATCTCTCCCAAGGAGTAGGACTATCTGAGCTTGGGGGTCTAGTACTGGTATAAGGTGGGCTATGCGTTTTAGAGGAGAGTGGTGTACTGCAGCATCAGGGGTGGGAATCTCCGCTCTATTACCTGGAATCTGGTTACATTCGATTACAGTAGGTAGCAGAAGGCGTGTCTGGCCATCTATAGACTCAACTTGGAAACCTGTAGCTCTTCTCCCTGCCGTCTCGACTGTACCTGCACAAGTCTTTAAGGAGTAAGGAGAGATAGGGCCTTTAATGTTGAAGATGTCAAAGAAGGTGGATCTCGCTAGAGATTTGTTACTTTGGTCATCTAGGATAGCGTAGGCACATACAGCTTTATCCTTGCAACCTGTTGGGTACACTTTGACTAGACAGATTTTTGAACAAGACCTACCGCCTATGATTCCTTTGCAGACTTCAGTACATTGTGCGGTAACTGCTGGTGTACCTATTGCGGTGTTTATTCCTTCTTCACTATGATCTTGGGTATTGTCGGCTTGAGTTAAAATACGTGGAGGTGGCCCAGGGTTTAGGGCTGTGTTATGACTTGTACTGTCACATTCTGTGCATTTTACACTGACCTTACAGTCTCTAGCAAAGTGAGACATTGAGGAGCAACACTTGTAGCAGATATTGTTCTCCCTGAGGAAAGTCTTGCGGTCCTCTATGGGTTTCTCTCTGAAGCCTCTGCATTTCAGAAGAGGATGTGGCTTCCTGTGTAGGGGACACTGCCGGCTAGGGTCTTTATCTTCCAAGTAGGGAGAGGTTGATGGCCTGTGGAAGGAATCTGTAGAGGAAACATTACTTTTATGGACTATCACTGGCGCTTTATGGTATCTTAGACCGGAAGGAGCGGCATGAGACAGTATAAAATCAAAGCTGGGATCATTCCGAATTCTTGCTTGTTGATTTACAAAGTCCACAAACACATCAAAGGGAGGAAATGATACCTTGTGCATTTGTTTGTAATTGGAACCATGTGCGACCCACCGCTCCTGGAGGTTGTAGGGGAGCTTTTGGACTATAGGATTGACACCTCTTGCTGTGTCAAGGTAAGTAAGTCCAGGCAAATCTCCTTCTGCTTTGGCTACCTGCAGTTCCATGAGCAGGTCACTTTGTTCTCTAAGTTTCTGATAACCTTTACCAGATATTCTAGGGAAGTCAATTCTTTTAAACAGGGCGTTTTCTATTGCCTCTATTGAGCCATAGCACTCTTCAAGTCTTTCCCAGATCCTTCTAAGGCCTGTCTCTGGGTAGTTTATATTTATTGCTCTTATACGTTTAGCATGTTCTGCGGACTCCTTTCCGAGCCAATTAACTAGGAGATCTAACTTTTCGCTGTATGACAGGTCTAAGTCTCTGATTACGTTCTGAAAGGTAGACCGCCAGGCTCTGTAGCTTTCTGGGTGATCATTGAACTTTACAAGTCATTTGGTGATTAGCTCACGCCGTGAGAGGAACTTTGCAAAGTCCATAGTAGCTTGGCTATTACTAGAATAGGGCTGCAGTGCATTGTTAGGAGGGTGGGGTGTGTAGCAATACCTTTGAGGAGTCTCTGATTTAGGCCGGTTAACATCGTACCGTTTCGGTGTGAAAGACTTCTCTGTGCGCTGGAATGGAGGCTGATTTCCTTGTTGCGCAAAGAAGTCGTCACGGGCAGTGTCGCTCTGCTCTGCGTTCTCCTGTCTGAAGCGCTGAACTTCAGGGTCGGCTGTTTGTTGCTTTATTTGCTGCGTTTGGCTTGTCGCTCTGATGACATCTATTGATTCTTGTGCAGGCTGAAGATTGCTGCTTGATTTGGAGTGTTGATAGACGTACGCTGCTGTACGTTGTAGCGTGTCCTGGTGATCCTCTCCTGGACCGAGCACGCTGCTGCATCCGCTGTGCTTGCTGGTGGGGTGCGTAGCTGCTTCTAGAGCCTCTGCTTCGGCTATGGCTGCTGCCGCTTCCTTCTCTACTGCCAGCTTCTCTAGGTTGATTTCCAAAAGAGCTCTCTCTTTGTTGAAGGCAGCTTCCGAAAGAGCTCTCGCTTTGTTGAAGGCAGCTTCCTTGATTTCCAAAAGGGCTCTCTCTTTGTTGAAAGCAGCTTCCGAAAGAGCTGTCTCTTTTTTTTAGCTGCATCTCCTGCTCTGCAAAGGCGGCACGTGCTTTTGTGGCTTCGGCCTTAGCGCGGGCAATGGCGGCTGCTTCGCTAACAGACGATTTGATAGAGTAGCCCGATCGGGACCTTGTCTTGTATGAAGACGCCTGACTTTGTGACATGGTTTGACTGTTTAAAGGTTGCAGGTTGTCGTATGCAGGTAACCGCGTTGACAGTAGTTGGCCTCTGTACAGTCCGATCTCTCGTCCGCTTCCTATCTGTGCGTTGTTTCACTTTTCGCGCGTCTTCTCTGCGCGTCGGTTACTTTTCGGGCGTCTTGTATGCTCGTCATTTTACTGTCCTGTCCCCACTCCACGTACCCCCGGGGTCTATGTGCAGCTTAACAGGCAGGTAAACCTCTCCTACGAGTCAATGAACGAGACCGGTTTGCAGTCTGAAGGTTTTATTAACCCGTTGTAGGAATGTGGTAAAACTATAGGAAAACAGAAATCTACGATATAAAGATACAGAATATATACGTGTTTTACATAGATAATAATACAAAACAGGATGTGTCCATATAAAACATGGGGGTTTTATAACTAGGCCGGACTAAAAACTACATGAAAAGCAGCTGGCTGCAATGTAAGGGTTTACAAATTTACAGCACATAAGGTGCTTCTAAAGCTGAGGGAAACTGTAAGGTGACTGGGAGGAATGTAGACCATAACCTTACCTACGATGTTTTCAATAAGGGGGAGGGATTGTAATGAGGTGTTCCTTCCAGCTCCTGTGGTGAAGGAAATGGTGGCCTCTCTCCCACAATCCCCTGTAATAGTGAGGGAAGCACATGACTTAGCCTATAGGAATTCTGGGAAGGCTGAATACCAGGGTGCTGTAAAAATAAACGGCCACTAGATGGCATCTCTAAACACATTACATTTACATTTCTGCTCTGAAAGCAGCACACTCTCCCTCTACCCTCTCCCTTTATGACTTGTGTGTTTGTTCTGTAGGTACTCACTGGAAAGGACCCCAGACATACCAATTATAAACTGTTGCCTGGGTACTGTGCCACATGAGTGTAGTGGTCGTGTGTTTTCTTTTTTGGGGGAGTATGCGAGTGTTATGCTGCAGGCGGGGGAGGAGGGCACATACAACATTTTGAAATGGGGCCCTGTGATTTCTAGTTACTCCCCTGGTACACAGGACCAAAAACACAAATCAAGCATTGTAATTTCATATTCATACATCAAATATCAGAATTTTCACGTATACGTAAAATCACAAAAAAGAAGAGCTATGGCAAAATGCATGTATGAGCCTTGAAAATACACAAAGCCTCTACACATTGCATGAAAAAACGACTAGATCAATCAACGTATTTCTGTGCACAGTAGCACATGCAAGCACATTATTATTATACAGGATTTATATAGCGCCAACAGTTTGCGCAGCGCTTTACAACATAAACACGTTTGGCTATGACACGCCGGATGTGCCTCAATTGCTCCTCCCCGCCCGTCTTCAGGTCATACCAGCGCTTCCGCAGCTGGTCGTTACTTCAGTCAAACATTTCCAGGAGGGTGGTGCGGACCTTTGCAAGGATACGGTCCTTGCGGACATTGTTCTTCCTGCCATAAGGGCCCTTACGGCAGTCATAGTCACGCTTCTTGAAGATGAGAACCAGCTCCACCATCTCCTCAAATGCCAGGTTGCTGGCCCGCTTCTTCCTGGGTGTCTGGGGTGGAAGGGGATGACGTGTCCGACTAGGACGGAGTTTGAGCCATGATGGGATGTTTTTTTTTCTGGTCTGTCCAAAAAAATTCTCAAACTCTACAATGGCTCTGTAAAGTTTATGCCAGGCCGTAATGGAGACGTACATACGCGAACGTAAATGATCCGACAGAATTATCGTAGCGACAGAAATATCGGATCATTGGAAATAACATGGGCAGTCAGATTTTCTAACTGACAGGATCAGGACGCTGGACAGCAACAGTGCTATCCAGCGTGCTGATGGTTAAAAAATTGTAATGTATATACGTTTAACGGGCGGCCGCACGGACTTACTCTATCCAAAGTTCCAATGTGAAACATCGGGACTGGATAGATTGACTATCCGAAAGTAAAAAAAAAAAATAATATTCGAAATCTATCCATAGTCCCGATGTTTGACATCGGGATGTCGGATAGAGTAAATGCTGGAGTTAACCCCTATTTGCCAGCCACCAATGGAGGAAATGGGGTTCATTGGAACCCCCTATCTCCCGATCCGTGGCACCTAGGGGTTTTTGTTTTGTATTGGATCGGCCAGAGCATGACCATGTTAAAAATTTTAATTAAATAAATTTAAAAACAAGCGTTTTGTTTTGCTAATGCAGCAATATTGTTCCCATTTCAATTAGAATGTGACCAATGATGCTGCACTAAGGATTTTTGTATGGGTTGCGTTTGTTAAAAATTGTGTAATTTTTCACCCCAAAAATTTATGTAACAAGTCCATCTAATTTTTTTAACAAGCTCAATACATAGAAAATGTAACTGTAAATGCTCGCATGTTAAAAGCTGAATTTTTTTTTTTTTTACAAAAAAATGTGTTTGCAATAAAATTTGAATTCTAAACTTTACATTTTCAGTTATGTATATGTATCCTGTCTCTTATAAACAGATGTATACATTACATTAAGATCAATTTGACGTTTATTATGATCCAACCTAAAATCCGAATAAAAGGACTGCATTATGTCCTAGACAAGTGTGACTCAAAAAGATTAAAAATGAGAATTAAAAATGAGAAAAGATACAGGTGGTGGTACACTGAGGACGACACACACAATGTGCAACTGGAGATAAAAGGAAAAAACGTGACCACCCCCTGTAGCAACAATGTAAAAATTAATACGTATCTGCGTTCTGCGAAGCACTGCCCTCTAGTGCTAATGGAATTGAGGATAAAGGAAACGGTATCTGTAAAGTAAATTACAAAAACCAATAGTGCAGACAGCAGAAAAATTCAACTCAAAAGCCCCTGCTTAAAATAAACTCACAGGATGTGAATAGTAAATGGGCACATATCAGATCTTTTAAATGTTACCCCTCCTGGATGGTTTGGAAGATGTGAAGGTCTCTTTTGGCAATCGGCAAGAAATTCTATACCAAGGACTCCTTCCAGAAAAAACGCTGGGATCCTCCAAAAGATAAAGAGAGTATCGAGCGGGTACTTAAGAAAAATGGTTTTTATTATAACCAATGAACACACAATAATCCAACGCGTTTCGTCTCTGTAAAAAACAAGACTTCATCAGGGAAGTATGCAAAAAATAAATTGAAATGAGTCACACTTTATACAGTTGAAAAACCCAAAACACGCCTCTAACAATTAAAAGATAACAGCCGGAATCAATTGAAGTGGAGCAGTCCGGCGTGCGCCTCATCCTGAAGCGCATCATTTTGCAAACTTTTTCTCGCGATCCGTTTCCGATCCTCACCGGAAGTGACCTGTCATGGTGTAGATCCAATAGGAAATGGTTGGTCGCCATCTTGAGAAGGTCAGAAACTGCGCATTCTTGATACCGCTGCGCTCATAGAAGGTCCACATACAAATCATTTCGTCTGTACAAATGGGACCATGGTGACACCAGAAAATGTTAATCGATCTCTAAAACTAAAAACGATATGGAAATCAATGACTTCACAATAAAAGAACACATAAATATGTACAGAGGCATTATGAGAAACGCAATAGGGAACGGAATGAAGAACAAAATTAAAGAAATTTAATAAACAGATCATGCTAATCATAGTGGAAGAACTAATGTGGTGGAAAGGTGATATTATAGATAACCGTGGAATGTAATTAGAGACATTGATGGATGTCCAAATCTGAATTTAAGCCCCCCCCCCTTCTTCCAAGTACCCATTTTAAAGATCCACTCCGTCTCTCAAGATCAGATCCTTGGAAGAATCACCTCCTCTCCAATTATGAAGCACCAGGTCTATACCGAAACATTTAAAACGGTCGACACTAAAGACAGGACAGTTATTACAGTGGACGGGTACACCGTGGGTAGTAGAACCCCTTCTAATATTACCTAGGTGTTCTAGAATACGGACCCGTAGTGATCGTGCAGTTTGTCCTATGTACTGAGAACCGCAAGGGCATTGGAGTAGATAGATCACCCCCTTGCTGGAACAATTAATAAAGTGATTAATCCTATACGTCTTCCGAGTTACTACTTTTAAATGCCGTAATTTTTTTATCTTGGTTAGCACAGGCCTTACATCTTCCGCATTTATTAAAGTCCATAGGTTTTTTAGGAAGGAATGAGTCATTGACAGTCACATTCTTATAGGGCGGTAAAACACGGAGCTAAAACATTCTTCAGATTTTGGGCTTTCCTAAAAAGATTACTTGGGGCTTAGTGGGAATATGTCTCTAATTACATTCCACAGTTATCTATAATATCACCTTTCCACCACATTAGTTCTTCCACTATGATTAGCATGATCTGTTTATTAAATTTCTTTAATTTTGTTCTTCATTCCGTTCCCTATTGCGTTTCTCATAATGCCTCTGTACATATTTATGTGTTATTTTATTGTGAAGTCATTGATTTCCATATCGTTTTTAGAGATCGATTAACAGTTTCTGGTGTCACCATGGTCCCATTTGTACAGGCGAAATGATTTGTATGTGGACCTTCTATGAGCGCAGCGGTATCAAGAATGCGCACTTTCTGACCTTCTCAAGATGGCGACCAACCATTTCCTATTGGATCTACACCATGACATGTCACTTCCGGTGAGGATCGGAAACGGATCGCGAGAAAAAGTTTGCAAAATGATGCGCTTCAGGATGAGGCGCACGCCGGACTGCTCCACTTCAATTGATTCCGGCTGTTATCTTTTAATTGTTAGGAGTGTTTTTGGTTTTTCAATTCATTTTTTGCATACTTCCCTGATGAAGTCTCGTTTTTTACAGAGACGAAACGCGTTGGATTATTGTGTGTTCATTGGTTATAATAAAAACCATTTTCTTAAGTACCCGCTCGATACTCTCTTTATCTTTTGGATGATCCCGGCGGTTTTTCTGAAAGGAGTCCTTGGTATAGAATTTCTTGCCGATTGCCAAAAGAGACCTTCACATCTTCCAAACCGTCCAGGAGGGGTAACATTTAAAAGATCTGATATGTGCCCATTTACTATTCACATCCTGTGAGTTTATTTTAAGCAGGGGCTTTTGAGTTTAATTTTTCTGCACTATTGGTTTTTATAATTTACTTTACAGATACCTGCTTTTATCATCTTGTCTGCCTCAGACATGCAAGGGTTAAGTAAAGGTTTCTCCTGTGCTGGCTGTCTGTGCTGCGAGTGAGTATTCTGGAGCTCTATCACTGTCAGATTTTCGTGTAGGGGTCGGGAAGGATTACACATACTGTAGCTTTGCGATGTTGCTCTCTTCATTGCTGGTCTCATTCACTCATCATTGTAATATTACAAAAAGGACTGAAACGAAAATGTAATGCATTTTCCTTTAGTTTCTTTCGTATCTCGAGTCAAACGAAAACTAAATTATCCCAAAATTCAGACTAAATCGTTTTAGTACTAAAACGAATGCACATGTCTACTGTGCGGCGCGCGTACTTACGTGGAGGACTGACAGCGGGTGATGGTCCTCTTCCCACAGGATGCCACAATGGGTTACGGAATACTGGTAAAGAAAAAAGTACAATACTTAGCTGGATAAAGGTTCGTTCTCTCCCTCTACCCTCTCCCTTTATGCCTTGTGTGTTTGTTCTGTAGGTACTCACTGGAAAGGACCCCAGACATACCAATTATAAGCTGTTGCCTGGGTACTGTGCCACATGAGTGTAATGGTCGTGTGTTTACTTTTTTGGGCGAGTATGCGAGTGTTATGCTGCCGGCGGGGGAGGAGGGCCCATACAACATTTTGAAATGGGGCCCTGTGATTTCTAGTTACTCCCCTGGTACACAGGGCCAAAAACACAAATCCAGCATTGTAATTTCATATTCATACATCAAATATCAGAATTTTCACGTATACGTAAAATCACAAAAAAGAAGAGCTATGGCAAAATGCATGTATGAGCCTTGAAAATACGCAAAGCCTATACACATTGCATGAAAAAACGACTAGATCAATCAACGTATTTCTGTGCACAGTAGCACATGCAAGCACATTATTATTATACAGGATTTATATAGCGCCAACAGTTTGCGCAGCGCTTTACAACATAACACGTTTGGCTATGACACGCCGGATGTGCCTCAATTGCTCCTCCCCGCCCGTCTTCAGGTCATACCAGCGCTTCCGCAGCTGGTCGTTACTTCAGTCAAACATTTCCAGGAGGCTGCTCTCACGGATAATGCCCCCCAGCTCTCACGGATAATGCCCCCCAGCTCTCACGGATGGTTCACAAGCATTTTACAGCACGTTCCTGCACACTGTAAAACACATACAGGGAAATCCCATTATTTGCTCTGGGATTCGTTCATACCTGGGTGTTATACAGCACACAGGAACGTGCTGTAAAACGTCCTACGCCCAAAGAAGTACAGGAGCTTCTTCGGGGCGTTAGACTGCAGAGTGTATGCACTCAATGTGTTACGGTGGCATTACGCAGAACCCTGAATACAGAAATAACCAGACAAGACAAGACTGTACACACACACACACAAACGCCCTGCTCTGGGGTAAAGTCCTTTGGTCTTCTAATCTACACAGTGTACAGGGTGGGAAACCTGAAACAATGAACAATCAGGGGGTTAAACAGACATGACTTGAACAATGGTGCTAACTAGAAAGATCCTTGATGTGGTCTCTAAAACAAGAAGTTGCTGCACTTGACACAGAACACCAGACTTGACAGGAATATATAGTCTACAACCTGCAGGGGAGGACTTCACTAGGAACAGATTATGCTGCAACCAGCACAAACCACTGGATGCCTCCCAATTAGGTTTTACGCCAGAACCAGAAACAGAGTCTGTAGTGTGGTACAAACAAACCAGAACCTGAAGACCACACATACAAAACAAAATGAGATAAAGAGAATAGTCACTATACCAGGCCAGGAGTCTTAAACCAGTAATCCCAATAGACGGTACCAAGGGTTGAACAGAAGAATGGTCAGGATACATAGCCAGAAGTCAATAAACCAAGATCAAGATATGCAATACAAATACAGGAACACAGCAAAGCAGAACTATACTGGATCAGGGATCCATTGTACTGACTGCCATTATATAGGGCAGTTCAGGTCATGTGACCACAGGTCTGGTCAGACGCCGAGACTCCAGGGGCGGAGAACCAGCCAGATTAACCCTATAAATCAAATCAAATCAAAATAAGCTTTATTGGCAGGGCCAAATACATTTTAGCATTGCCAAGCATATGGGGAGATGGGGGGGGGTAGTGGGACATATATGGGGGGGAATGGGCAAGTCCATGGACATTATCAGGGGTAAGGGATAATGTGAAGGGGATGGGGCGAGTCCGTGTTGGGGATTTAAAAGTCTGGGATTTCTCATGTTCCTCTCAGTCTGTGACATTCTGTGACGTATTGGGCAGATATTTTCACCGCCGTCTCCTCTTCTCCCAGTATGATGTGGAGTTTCCTCGTCTCTTCTCCCAGTATGATGTGGAGTTTCCTCGTCTCTTCTCCCAGTATGATGTGGAGTTTCCTCGTCTCTTCTCCCAGTATGATGTGGAGTTTCCTCGTCTCTTCTATAGAGGTGAAGTCCGGGATGAGAGCGAAGAGTCTCTGGAAGTGAGTTTCCCTCAGTGCTGAGTACTTGGGGCACTGTAGGAGGAAGTGGACCTCATCTTCCAGGGCCCCCTGGTCACAATGCTGGCACAGTCTATTCTCCCTGGGCTTGTAGGTCTGTCTATGCCGCCCTGGATTCCCAGGCTGTGGACGCTCAGTCTGTAGCGGCTCAGGATCTGTCTGTCCTTGGGGTCTTGTAGTAGCTCCAGGTATGGGGCCAGTTTGTATTCACTCTGTAAGGATTGGTAAATGGTGAGTTTTTGAGAGTTTGCTATATCATGTCTCCATTCTCTGATATAGTTTTCCCTGGAATCGTTAATTAGGGCCTTTATTTGATATTTTGTCAGGTTGCTTTCATGGGGGCTTTGGATGATCAGGGTGGATGAGTTGTTGCAGCCCACATCGTTTGGGGTGGTCCTTGTTGGCCAGTAGGGCTTTATGGTGGCATGAGTTGAGGCTGCTGATGTTTAGGTGGTCCCAGTATGATAGCGCCCTCTTCTGTACTGCAAGAAGTAAGGAGTCTGCCCAGCTCGGCCCGGCAAGCATTGTTAGAGGTGCTCCGATGGACTTGGAATATTTCTGTTGGGCTGGTGTCCCATTTGGGTTGGTCAGGGTAGGTGATGGGGCCCCCATACTTCACTGCCATAAAGGAGGATTGGAGTGCTGACGCTATCAAAGATTTTAAGCCAGACTTTTACAGGCGCTTTTAGTTTGTAGAGGTTTCTCCTGATGGCATAGAAGGTTCTACACGCCTTGTCTCTTAGTGCCTCTATGGCTGGTTTGAAACTTCCCGATCGGTTTGTTTCTAGGCCGAGGTATGTGTAGCTGTTGGCTTCATCAAGAGTGCAGTCATTAAGTGTGAAAGAGGAACTCTTGGTTTTTGCGTTCTTCCTTTGGAAAACCATGACCTTTGTTTTCTTTTGGTTGATGGGTAGGGCCCATGCCGCACTGTATTTTTCCAGCACTTCCAGGCTGTCTTGTAGACCTCTCTCTGTTGGTGACAGTAATAGGTCATCTGCATACAACAGGAACTTCACCTCGGTGTCATGTAGAGTTAGTCCTGGTGCTGAGGAGGATTCTAGAGCTTCAGCTGGTCCATTGATGTAGATGTTAAAGAGGGTTGGACTTAGGCTGCAGCCTTGTCTGACTCCACGAGCCTGCCGGAAATACTCTGTTCTCTTCCCATTCACCTTTATGCTGCAGAAGTTCTCATTATATGAGCTCTTGATGACGTCATATATTTTCCCTCCTATTCCGCTCTCCAGTAGTTTGAGGAACAGGCCTGGGGGCCACACTGAGTCAAAGGCCTTCTTAAAGTCCACAAAGCAGGCAAATATTTTCCCATGTTTTGTATTGTGGACATGGTCCTTGATGAGACTGCAGGGTGTAGATGTGATCTGTAGTGCCATGGTTTGGCATGAACCCCGCTTGGCTACTGTTGACGACGTTATGTTGTGTCAGGAAGCTGAGGATTCTTTTGTTCTGGATGCTATTGAACGGTTTTCCCAGCGGCTGCTGACACATACCCCTCTGTAGTTGGCTGGATCATATTGGTCTCCACTCTTATGGATGGGTGTTATGAGGCCTTGGTTCCATACTTGAGGGTAGAATCCGACGCTCAGGACCAGGTGGAAAACTTTATATATTGCGGCGTGTACTTCTGGAGAGCCGTGTTTAATCATCTCTGGAAGAATTCCATCCATCCCGCTGGCTTTTTTACTTCGCAGATCTTGAATTTTTTATGCTACTTCTTGGGGTGTAATGGGTGTATCTAACGGGTTTTGGAAATCCTTGATTTTTTTTCCTCCAGTTCATATAGTCTTCTGATGATGTGTTCCTGTTCCCCAGTTAGCACCTCTTTGGATTTTGGTTTTTGTGTTTTTTTGGATTGTGGTTTTTCTTGGATCTTGAGCCGATTTGACTCCAGGTTTCCCAGAAAGAGTTTTCCTGAAGAGCCTCTTCCAGTTGAAGGTTTTGGGAGATGAAGTTTTGTTTTTTCTTTGAGGATTTGTTTATAGTTTTTCTGCAGGACACCATGTGTGATCCTCAGGTCGATGTTGTCGGGTTCTCTGTTTTTTCTTTGAGGCTGTTCGTAGGTTGTTTCTTGATGTTCTGCATTCTTTGTCAAACCATTTATTGGGTTGTTTATTGGATTATTTCTTGAAGTTGACTTTTTTAATGTTGGAGGTCTCTGCGATGGTGTGTAGTATGCTGTGGAGGTCCTTTGCTGCTCGGTTCACCCCTTGGGGACTTAAGACATAGGTATAGTTTTGAAAGACTGTTAGCTGATCTTTGATGTCGGGTCTGTTAATGACCTCTATGTAGGCTATGGTAGAGTGTCTGGTCCATTTGAACGATGGTGGGAGGTTGTACAGTCCATTCTGATGGGGTTTTGAGGATGGTTTGATTGAGGAATTAATATAAAGCAGTAAAGGGTTGAGAAGAACTCATGACCAGTGGGCATGGCTGGAGGGAACGTAACACTATGGCCGTGAACGTGCTGCAATGCACATTCGCATGTTTTTACGTCTGCGCGATACGCATGTTAAAAAACGCACGTATTGTGTGTGTAAAAAAAAAAAAAACGCAGGTGTGAACCCAGCCTTACAGTATAATTGTGGATTATTCCAGCCTTGGTGTTAGGAGGCGAATATTTTGCATTCTCTTTTCTTTACTAAACAACAGCAGCAAAGGAAAGTTTACATAGCAACAGCAGTAACCAATAAACAACGAGTAGTAAGTCCTAGCCACGCCCTCTTTTCTTGTATGCGGAACGATCAGGAGAGCCGTGATGTAGAAATCCAGAGATCCCAGAAGTAGTAAGAAACCGGAAACTGAAGAGGAGGAGGCCAAGAAGAGACCGGAGTCAACAAGATGTCAGTCGCAGAACCGGAAACCCACAGGCGTTCGAAAAGATGAAAGACCAACGGGTCCGCAGAAGCAACTCAAGCCAAGGAGGAAACAGAGGATACGTGAAAGTACCATGTGATGGAGACTTGCCAATCAACAGTCACCTAACTGACTCGCCTAAGGCTAAGCATTATCAATAGGTAATCAATATTATGAGAAAGTAGCCCTAGACTAGACATGCAAAAAACGCAAACCCTACTAAGGGGAAGGAAAAAACAGCCATACAAATAACGGACAAAATCTATGAGGTGCAGATATGCAAACATTTTATTCATTTATTTCAATATATTTTTTTTTTTTTTTTTTTTTAATATACCAATAATCCAGTACAATGCGAAAAAACACGGGTACGGGCGGAAAAAATATTCACCTCCTAACACCATGGCTGGAATAATCCACAATTTTATATCAAGTCAGGAGGCTTCATATTTTGCAGTTTTAAAGCTGCACCAGAGCCCCAGATGCATGGGAATGAGGACGAAAAAAGAAGGTATGGAAAGTAACCGCCCTGGACCAATCAGCCGCCGCTAGGATATCGGACAGGGAACCCCCAGCGTTCGCAGCAGAGGAAGCCGCAACGCCCCGCACGGAGTGCGCGCCGGAGTGCGCGCCGAAGTGAGGAGCAACGCCCGCAAGGGAGAGTAGCCAGCGAACCCATCTAGAGAGGGTAGGGGAAGAGACAGGTTTGTGAGGAGGGACATAGGAGACCAAAAGTTGACCTGTAGGAGAGGAGCGCAAAGGACACAGACGGGAGAGATAAGCAGTAACACACAATAGAGGATCGGAAGGAAAGTAAGGGTAGAAAACCTCAGGTGAAAGAGTTTTAGTACGCCTGGTAAGTGTGAAGACAACACCCTCAGGGGAGAAGGCCACCGCATGCGCATCAAAGGCCCCAACATCGGAGACGCGTCGGAAGAACACTAGAAACAAAAGGACTGTTAGTTTCGCTGAGAGCTGACGGAGAGCAAGCGCATCGTTATCTGGCCAACTACGCAGGAAATCTAGCATAAGCACAACATCCCAAAACTGTGCCGGTGGTCGAGCCAGACGAATGCCTCGGAGGAGGCGATACACGGAAGAATCCTGACCTACGGGAACGCCCCCCCAGGGGCACGTGAGCAGCCGAGATAGCGGAACGGAATAGGTTAATGGTACAGAACGATTTGCCGGAAGTGGAAAGGGCCGCCAGAAAGTTAAGGATTAGGGGTAAAAGAGCTGTAGCGGGATCAGCCTCGTGTCGCACACACCAAGTTCTCCATGCGTAACAGTAGCTCCGTCGCGTGCCAGGAGCCCAGGATACCCATAATAAGGTGCGAGCTGCTTCCGATAGGCCTGGCAGCATGCTGGGTCCCCGGAAATCGTCCATGCCACCAGGGAAAGGTTGCCTTCCACGACCAACGGGTGTGGTCCGCCTTGGGGATCTGTCAAAATTGAATGGAAGGACGGTAGCCGAAGCGGATGAAGGCAGGAGAGTTCCAACGTTAGTGGGAACCAGGGTTGAGCATGCCACAGGGGCGTGATCAGGAGAAGTTGAATCCTCCGTCTGCGGACCTCCCTCATTAAGGACAGCTGTTGGAACGTAGGAACGTCCAATTTCTAGTCGCTGGAGTCTCTCCAATATCTTGAGAACCAATCCGCCACATAGTTGGAGGAACCGGGTAGGTATTCTGGCGTGAGGGAGATGTTCCGTTCCAGGCAGTAATTGAAGAGGGAGAGAGTAAGGTCCAATAGGATCTTGGATCGGGAGCCCCCCAGTCGGTTGACGTATTGGACTGCAGAAATGTTGTCCATGCGGAGAAGGAATGAGCAGTCCCTGAGGTCCTGGGTAAAGCTGCGGACGGCGAAGGAGCCGGCGATGAGTTCCAGGCAATTGATATGAAGCTGCCGTTCCTCGGGGGTCCATGCCCCACCCGTAGATGCGGATCCACAGGTCGCTCCCCAACCCGCTTGGCTGGCATCCGAGTCCAGAACAAAGTCCGGTAGGGAGCCGAAGATGGCGTGTCCAGTCTAGGCTTCCATGTGGCGCAGCCACCAGGGGTCAAGTCCTGGGAAAAAAAAAGTGAAGGAACTCACCCACTAATTCCACAACCCCCATTACCTGAAGAAAATATATATATATATATATATCTCACGAGTATAGCCGGACGAGCCGGTGATACCATTTTTATTGGGTTAACTTTACATTTAAAAGACAAGCTTTCAAGAGTGTAAACTGGAAACTATACTGATCAGTGAAAGGTATCACTACGTACAGGTATACTCGTGATTGTGGCAACTGGACTAACGAGATATATATATATTATATTATATTATATATATATCCAGGCACAGACCCCCAGAATAATATACACAGCGCTGAACCCCCAGAATAATATACACAACACTGTGCCCCCAGAATAATATACACAGCGCTGAGCCCCCAGAATAATATACACAGCGCTGAGCCTCCAGGATAATATACACAGCGCTGAACCCCCAGAATAATATACACAGCACTGGTTATATGGATATATTTTCCCCAGTTCACATGGATAATGCCCCCCCAGGTCTCATGGATACTGCCCCCAGGTCTCATGGATACTGCCCCCTGGTCTCATGGATATTGCCCCCTGGTCTCATGGATATTGCCCCCTGGTCTCATGGATATGCCCCAGGTCTCATGGATATGCCCCAGGTCTCATGGATATGCCCCAGCTCTCATGGATATGCCCCAGCTCTCATGGATATTGCCCCCTGGTCTCATGGATATGCCCCAGCTCTCATGGATATTGCCCCAGCTCTCATGGGTAATGCCCCAGCTCTCATGGATATTGCCCCAGCTCTCATGGATATTGTCCCCAGGTCTCATGGATATTGCCCCCTGGTCTCATGGATATGCCCCAGCTCTCATGGATATTGCCCCAGCTCTCATGGATAATGCCCCAGCTCTCATGGATATTGCCCCAGCTCTCATGGATATTGTCCCCTGGTCTCATGGATATGCCCCAGGTCTCATGGATATTGCCCCCTGGTGTCATGGATATTGCCCCCTGGTGTCATGGATATTGCCCCCAGCTCTCATGGATATGCCCCAGGTCTCATGGATATTGCCCCCTGGTCTCATGGATATGTCCCAGGTCTCATGGATATGCCCCCCCAGCTCTCATGGATATGCCCCCCAGCTCTCATGGATAATGCCCCAGGTCTCATGGATAATGCCCCAGGTCTCATGGATAATGCCCCAGCTCTCATGGATAATGCCCCAGCTCTCATGGATATTGCCCCCCCCAGGTCTCATGGATATTGCCCCCCCCAGCTCACCTTTGCTGCTGCTTCTGCTCCACATTGCCAGCGGCCGCGTGCTTCCTGCTTCAGCGGCCGCTGACAGGAAGTGCAGCCGCTCGCCTGGGATCTATGAAACAGCCAGGCGAGCGGCTCCACCTCCTGTCAGCTGGCCGTTGTAACAGGAAGCACGCGGCCGCCGGCAATGTGCGGCGGCGGCGTTCGGGCTCGGGCCACAGCGGGAACGTTGCGTTCCCGCTGTGGGAGAAGTGCGGGAACGCCGTTCCTGTGTGTTCCCGCTCGACTCGAGCCCTGGCAGCCACCATAGGAATTCCACCCGAACCTCTGACGGCAAGACTCCTCTGAGAGTCTTCTTGATGGCCCGAAGCTTTTGCGGGGGAAGGCGGAGTTGACAAGACGTGGAGTCGATGTCGAACCCTACGAAGGTGATGGTTTGAGTGGGCCGCAGCTCTGACTTCTCTCTGTTGATGATAAAGCCCAAGTCTTGCAAGAGTGCCACTACCAAGGTGGTGTGATGCGAGGATTGGACGGGATTCTGGGCCAATACCAGTATGTTGTCTAGGTATACAATCGTCCTGATGCCTTGAGCCCGTATGGAGGCCATGACCGGTTTGAGGAGCTTCGTGAAACACCAGGGTGCAGAACTGAGGCCGACCGGCAGACAGGTGAAGTGCCAGAAGTCGTGATGCCAGCGGAACTGCAAGTACGGTCCGTGAGCTCTAATCTCGTGAACCAGTCGCCGTCTCGAAGGAGATCTCTGAGGAGGTGTATGACCTCCAATTTGAAGAGGCGATAGGACACGAAAGCATTGAGGGCCTTTAAATTTATTACTGGCCGGAGGTCCTCAGACTTTGTGGACCAGGAATACATTGCTGGTGAAGCGCGGGGGTTCTAGTGCGGGGAGGATGGCTCCTTTCAACTGCAGGGAGCGAAGTTCCTCGTCTATCAATGCTGATTCGAGAGGAGTAACGGGCCTGGACCGGGGAAACAGACTGGACGGGAACCTGGGAGAAGTCTATTAAAACCCGGACACAGTTCGCAGTACCCATGAATTGTAGGTGAGCTTGCGCCACTTGGGAAGAAAAAAGCGTAATCGACCCGCGACCGGTATGTGGGGTAGCGGAAGCGCAGGGGTACTTACCCGCAGAGTAGCGGCGTCTGGGTCTGCCGAAGCCACGACCGACAGGAACTCCCCGTGCCAGGATTGGGCTTGGACGATACTGCACGTCCGTGCCTTAGTACGAGGGAATGCGAGGTCTATACGAGGTGTGGTATCGGCTGGCAACCCGACCTCTTGGTGCGCCAGCCCTGGATGAAAAACGAGTTGTAGGGTGGAAAACTCGCTTCATGTTAGATTACACTTTCTGCAAATTGGTGTATATGTTAACCTTGCGGTTGAGTTCTTTTAAGAAGAGATTCCCGAACAGCAACCCCTTCGCTGCAGGACCCAACTCCTTGGTGGACATAGAGGTTACTTTAGCATCAAAACGAAAAAGTGCCGCTTTACGGCGTTCTGAAGAAATGCCAACATTAGCATTCCCCAAAAGGCAAAGTGCGCGCTGTGCCCATTCACGGACCAGGGCCGGATCGAGCGGAGCATTGTTATTTAACGCCTCATCCGCCATAACGAAAATCAGCGAAAGTGGGCCTGAGACGTCCAGCAACTTGTCCTGGACGCCGCGGAGACCCTGTTCCAGACCCCATCGAGGATCCCTGCCAGCCTTCCCCATGAAGGTGACAAAGTACTCATCAAACTCCGGGGTATGGGATACTTTATCTGGTAGTGTCGGGCGAGGGCATTCCGCCCGCAAGCGTGCTCTGTCAGCTTTCTCCAACGGACAGCGCAACCAGAAGCGCAGGAACTCTGCGATATGATCTGGTGGAATCCAGGCCGGAGACCTGGGGTGTGTAGTGGTGCGTGGATCGAAAAACGGAATGCCCCTAGCGTCCAGGATCAGTGCCGGAGTGTCCGAGGACACCAGAGAGCGAGGAGCTGAAGTGGCTAAGTGGGGTATAATAGCCATGGCATCGGGACGGGGCTCACCCGTCGAGCTAGGAGTAGCCGGCGGGTCACCGGCGGTCTCTGCTAATTCATTTTCCGGGTAATCTGCCCGGTAATCCTCCAAATTGCAAGAGGCATCCTCGTTCTGATTTTGAGCAGACATACGAGAGGATTTTTTAGCGGGGCCTTTACCCTTTCCCGCGGTTTCAGACTGGCCCTTCCAGGGTCTTTTTCGCGACGGGGCAGCAGCCTCGGATTGATCGGACTGAGAGCCCACAGATTGGGCCGGGGACTGGGCTCTGGATAGCACCGGAGGATCCTGCTGAGGAAGTGGAGGCAACGCTGCAAGAGCAATGGGCAAGGTCTCAGAAATGGGTGAAAGGAGCCAGGTCTTCAGCTCTTCCTGATGGCTAAGATTTAATTGAGGAGGATCCATCAAATTTGGAATAACGGGGCTCACCCGTTGCAGATATAGAATATATATGTATGCCTTAATTTGCACGATTATATATAGTTTTCGGGGCTCACCCGATGTATGCAGGCAGATTGTATAAATATGTATTTGTAGACAAATAAGGTTATCGGGGCTCACCCGAGATAGCGGAGGGGTCCTGCTAGAAAAGCGGATGCCTTCGGTCTTTATTAAAACGCTTTGGTGATAGCGTGCTGCTACCCACGAGGCTGTGAGGTATGGAGGGCGCGAACTCCGAATGGCGGCAAACGGTTGGAACCTAAAACGGCCGCCAGCGCGCGCAAGCGCAATAGGGACGCCTACGCATGAGGGGAGAATAGCCGCGCATGCGCTGAGGCAGAGGGTGCCGTTCGCAAAGCAAAACGGGGAATAAATGTAAAATAATCCCCCAAATCTCGGGAAAAAAACGTGCCGCCGATGGTCACCCGACCACCAAGGGGCAAAGGGCCCTCGGTCCGCCGGGAGACCAAGCGAATTGCAGAGCGCACCCTGCAGGCAGGAGAGTGCCCGCACAGCAGGGACCTGTGGAGGAAAAAACACAATGCAGCACAAATAAAAATGTTAGAAATCACAAATGTTACTCAAATAAGCTAATAATGTTAGCAATCATAAATATTACTCTACATTAATTAATAAAACTAAATGTACATATATATATTAGGCCTGGCAACCAGGAGCTGTTTTGGAAACGTCTCACCTGGTCGCCAGCAGCAAAGAAAAGCGGGCGTGGCTAGGACTTACTGCTGTTGCTATGTAAACTTTCCTTTGCTGCTGTTTAGTAAAGAAAAGAGAATGCAAAATATGAAGCCTCCTGACTTGATATAAAATTAATGCAGCATAGGATTCCGCACACTGCCAGGCAGCACCTCTACAGTTTGTGGATCCAGGAATCAGGTGAGTATTAGAAAGGAAAAAGTTTTATGTTGCTGGAGACATTTAAAAATGTCCTCGGATTTTATTTTTTTTAAAAATGTGTCGCCTTACCTTAGCCTGGTGGTCAATGGGGGCTCCCTGGTTCCTGTTTGTGGGGAAGGGGGGGGTCTGGCTCCCTCCCTGGAGTGCCTGCGCCACCTCTCTGCCACATGCACCCAGCTGACCAGCCCGCACAGTCGCAGCTCTGTAATCTTTCGGCCGCATGCTCCAAGGGGTCCTTGGGAGGGAGGCTTTGGCAGGCTGCCCTCTACAGTGCCTGATTAGAGGGCCTCGTCTGCCTGATGTTTTAGCAATAAGAATGTTTTATCCCATAGGCTTCAATGTTAAAAATATTCCCGCTTTAATTCAATATCTAATGAACCATTGCTTATAATATTCTGCAGTAAAGTCTTAGATTTTTTAGGATTTTTTAAGCATTAAGAAAAAAAAATTGTTTTAGAACTTTTGGCGAACATCCCAAAAAGTTTGCGAACTTTCGAAGGGCCAATGTTCGAATCGAACAGCTCATCCCTAATTATTACAGGGATGCAAACAAGCCCCATGTGACAGGAGTCACGTTGGACTTTGGGTACATGGACCTAGAGATGCATTTGGGAGGTGCAGGCCTGGTGTTCATTTTTTGCCCTGTCATCTCCCATGCACCTACATTTCTAGATTATTAATTTGCGTGCAGTACTTTTAAAAACACCTTTTAACCCCATTCACTGCTGAATCATTTCACCGCAAGTAGAAGCCACGTTTTATTATGTGACCCAGAATCCCCCTCGGCAGACTCAATATAGCATTTTTATATGTACAGTTGTGTTCAAAATTATTCAACCCCCAATGCTGTAAAGGGTTTTAGGGAATTTAGTGTACATTTGTAATTGTATTCAGAATGAAATCCTACAAGGACTTTTTAAAGAACCATATGCAACTAAAATGACATCAATTGGTTTTGCAATACAGTAGTAAATGTTTCTTTTGTGAATTCTTCATTGACACAATTATTCAACCCCTTAAAGACTACCACTCTGAAGAACAGAGGTTCATTCAAGTGTTTTCAATCAGGTATTGAAAACACCTGTGGATGTCACGGAGCAGCAATAAAAGCATAATAAGCACCAATTAGGCAGCTTTAAAATGACTGTGATACTCAGCTCCTTCTAGACATTTACTGGTGTGGTTACAAACATGGTGAAGTCAAGAGAATGGTCCAGGAAGACAAGAGAAGAGGTTATTACTCTTCACAGGAAGGGCAATGGCTATAAGAAGATTGCAAAGATGTTAAACATACCAAGAGAGACCATAGGAAGCATCATTCGCAAATTCAAGGCAAAGGGCACTGTTGAAACGCTACCTGGTCGTGGCAGAAAGAAGATGCTGACTTCGACTGCTGTGCGCTACCTGAAGCGTAGAGTGGAGAAAAGTCCCCGTGTGACTGCTGAGGAACTGAGAAAAGATTTGTCAGATGTGGGTACTGAAGTTTCAGCTCAGACAATACGGCGCACACTGCGTAATGAAGGCCTTCATGCCAGAACTCCCAGGCGCACCCCCTTGCTGTCTCCAAAGAATAAGAAGAGTCGACTGCAGTATGCCAAAAGTCATGTGGACAAACCACAGAAGTTTTGGGATAGTGTTCTGTGGACTGCTGAAACAAAATTAGAACTGTTTGGGCCCATGGATCAACGCTATGTTTGGAGGAGGAAGAACAAGGCCTATGAAGAAAAGAACACCTTGCCTACTGTGAAGCATGACGGGGGTCAATCAAGCTTTGGGGCTGTTTTGCTTCAGCGTGTGCAAGGTACCATGAATTCTACTCAGTACCAGGAGATATTGGATGACAATGTGATGCAGTCCGTCACAAACCTGAGGCTTGGGAGACGTTGGACCTTTCAACAGGACAATGATCCCAAGCATACCTCCAAGTCCACTAGAGCATGGTTGCAGAATAAAGGCTGGAACATTTTGGAGTGACCATCGCAGTCACCTGACTTAAATCCGATTGAGAACCTCTGGTGGGACTTAAAGAAAGCAGTTGCAGTGCGCAAGCCTAAGAATGTGACTGAACTGGAGGCTTTTGCCCATGACGAATGGGCGAAGATACCCGTAGATTGCTGCAAGACACTTATGTCAAGCTATGCTTCACGTTTAAAAGCTGTTAGTACAACATCCTTTTACAGTTATAAGTACTAAGATTGAATGTCACTTGGGGGTTGAATAAAACTGATAATGATGTGAGCACAGAAAAGATATTTGTGGTTATTTCATTATAAATGTTATATTTGTCTGACCTACACGTGCCTCTTTGATTTACTGATTCACTCACTGATTCAAACCGAAACAGACAATTTTTAAATTGAAAATTTGTGATTCGCAGGGCCCTAATCTAGGGGTACTGTGTCAGTTCTTACCAATGACATTCTCCAAAGCTCACAATCTTCTTCACCCATTTCAAGGTCCAGTGATATTTCAAAAGAAAGGAAGAGGTAATTTCCAGATTAATAAACACATGTTTATTTAGAATGATGGGGATTCGGAATAAGGCAGGCTGCTTTTACCTTCTACCTGTGTCCCCCTGCCCCATAATTAATGAATTTTTTATACCAAAAGGTATTTTCTGTTACGCTGGTCTGAGCAGCACTACTAGTCTCACATGTGCTGGTAATGGTGTCATCATTGCCAGACTCCTCTTTTCTCTCGCAGTGTGTCTGGTTTTTCCGTTCCCTCGCACGTATCCGCTGTATCAAATCTTTCCTTCCAGGTAATGAGGGAATCGTTGAGTACCAGCTTGCCTTTGAGACACATGAGGTCTGGTTTGAGTGGGTTATATTTTTAGGAGTCTAACCCCCCCCCCCTCAACTTGCCGGAGAATTGAGTGCGGAGCGGCACTGCTGTTGGGAGGGATTTATATGAAGTTGGAATTTTTGCCATCTCCCTCCCACCACTCAGTGACACAACGTGCTGCTGCGCTGTCTGAGCGAGGGAGATTGAAAAGCACATAACAGTGAGCACAGCGCATCTCAACGTGCTGCACTGCCCAGCGCCTACAGGTGTGTAGCTTTGTGCACAGTGCATCTCCGGCTTAGGACACGAGATCAATGCCAGGCTGAGGCACTCAAAGAAAAATCATGAATTAAAATACAAATTTGAAGAATAAAAAATTTCCACTTTCCAGTCACTGCAAAACTAGGTCTGCGTGAGTATCTTGGTCTCTTCAGCAAAAACATTAGTTATGTAACCATAAAACAAAACAAAAACACCTAAGAAAGTAATGTGGTGACAGTGTCTGCCAAGCTTCAGCAGAAAAGGAAGCAGTTGATTGGACTATGACTTACTCTCAGTAATCCAACCCTATTGATTCTAGAACATACAAAAAACACCCAAAATGATTCAGTGTCCTGAAACTATTCGGTGATTCGTTCAACAGTTATACAACAAAAAAGACTTCAAATTGCCAATTTGTATACCTAAACGAACCCAGCGAAAAAATTTTCGTTATCGTATTGACTTCTATTTCATACCGCGTGTATTTTGTTACCAGGTTGATTCGAAATGTCAGGTACGACTGAATCAAGCTCAATTCACCCAAAATTGAATTTGGAATGAAACAAAATGCACATCTCGATTACTGCTTACACGGATGCCCCATGTGCCAGTCCAACAGATTGGAGTGAATGTGTAGTGTGTGGCAGGCATGTTGTGCAACATTTGAGTCACTATGCTAATTTGTACAAACTACTTATGAGATTTAAACAAACTCAATGCAAAATAGAATAAAGAACCCAACAGCAGAATTTAAAGATTATGACAATGCTTTTATTTTGGAGTCCATTTGCGTATGTAGTTCATGTAGATTTCAGATGTTTGAGTTTGTGGGAGTTGGCAATTTTTAAATGGTAGGAGTCGATTTGCCAGCTTCTCTGATGCTTTTTTTTCCAACTTTGTTTGCCTCCCTCGCATGCCACTCCAGCACTTGGTCTGGAAAGCAAACAAGCTTTACTACTTACAACTAACAGAAGAAAAGCTGGTCTACAGCAGGAGTCGGCAAGCTTTATGTTCATTTTAAACTACATTTCCCATGAGGCTCAGCCAATCTGAGTAATTTGAACATCAAGGGAGATGTAGTTTTAAAACTGTAGGGCTGAGGTTGCTGAGCAACAGAAAACAAAATGTTGCAGCTGATCAGTGTAGCTTGGGTGAAATTCTGTTCTGGGGGTTTCTCCATTCTATGCACCCCACAAGGTGAAGGGAGGAGTCATTGGAAAGGCCACAGTCCAGCCTTTCCAATGATGCCAAGCTGGACCTTGCAAGGTGTACAAAGAAACTTCATAAGGCTTTCATTCTCCCCATTTCCCATTAGAATCCCCCAGGGAATAACCTATTAATTTGCCAGTCATAGGCATAGCATGAATTATTTTGAAGCAGATTTGGAGATCCTTTAAATCTATAGAAACCCCCAGCCCTGATCAGTGCCGCAGTATAATCCTTGGATACGTTTTATATTTCAGGAGTTGCTGTGTGATCAGAGCTGCAGCAAACAGTTCTAGGAGTCTGTGCACTGTTCTCAGATTCTGTGGTTAGGAGCTAATCTAACTCTGAATCAGTGACTCGTGTGCAGAGCCGGCGGCAGCTGCTGACGTCACACAGAAGCATCACATTACTTCTCTGTGCTGTGTGTTTTAAACCCAGAGAATCCTTTCAAATGATTCAGTTCCACTTGGTGAACAGATTCATCCAGTTCAGTGATAAACCGTTTCATATGAACTCCTATATCACAAGAGTTTGAAATTTACAACCAGAGGAGCAATAAAAGACTCGCTTAACTGACCCTGTGGAGGCCACATGGTCGTTGGTGGGCTGCTGGGGGGGGGCCATTGGGGTAGGCTGTACAGGGGAGGCAGTGGTCCCTTGAGTTTCTGACATGACAGTCGGGGTGTAGCACACGAGACCCAGGGAGACTGCAAGGAGAAAGGAAATTTAATAGATTTGATAGCCCAACAATTCTACTCTAATGAGCAGTAATTGACGGTGTTTATACTTAAAGAATTAACATTTTTCCTTTGTCCTAATGAGGATAATTATTTTTCACTGAAGTTTGGAGTTCGTGGTGCAAGTGATTTTAGGCCCAGGATCCCATCACTAAGTATCAAAGTTAAAAAGAGGTAGGAGATAGGGATGAGCTGTTCAGTTCGATTCGAACATCGCCAGTTCGTATGTTCGCGAACTTTGAACATTTCAGCGTGTTCGCAGCATGTTCGACCACAATGCACTTTTCCACTGGCCTGAAGCTTGTAATTGGCTACAGCCTTGCACCTGACCAGTTTAGGGGCAAGACTATGGGCAAATTTTGCCCAATCATGGGCTCACAGAGCTATGTCCCGCAGCACACTATATAAGGCTTCACACAGCCTTCAGCACGTGTTTTTTGAGAGGAGATTGTTAGTGTATGTTCTCACTGCCAGTCTGCCAGCAGCTATTGGGGGTCTTTCTACGAAATATCTGGGAATTGTAATCTGTGTGTTCTCACTGCCACCCATTAGGGGGTCTCACTGATTTATAGGAGGTTTCTGTGAATTGTAATGTGTCTTGTCACTAGCTGCCAGCTATCAGGGTGTCTCACTGAGGTTATACCAGAGTTCTGGAAATCTTTAATCTTTATACCAGAGTTGAATCAGAGTTCTGTTATGTTTAATCTATATATCACTCACCATGTCAGAAAGACCAAAAAGGAAAGGCAGACGCTCCCAGATACAGATAAGAGGGCAAGCAGCCTTTGTCGGGAGGCTGTGCCTCTGGTCGTAGTGAACATGGTGCATCCTCTGCAGGGGCACGCTTGTCCTTTCTAACTGGTGCTGGCCGCCTTAAGCAGCAGCAACATAGAGGATTTGGTGGATTGGCTAACCAGGCCATCCTCATCCTCCGAGTCCTCTGCCAGCCAGGCTTGTAGTGCTTTACAGTCCACCTCAGCTGCCAAGCTTCTAATGCAGCCTCCATGTCCACAGCTACTCCTGCCGTAGCCTATCACACACGGAGGAGTCAGCTGAATTGTTGGACTACAATGACAGTGACGTGCTGCTTGAGGATGCACAGCGACTACTGTGCTCTGATTCAATCTCTGAGGTTGAAGAAGGGACTATAAATCAATCCAGAGGAAGGGGGTGCCAGTGACACAAATAACTGGCACTCATGTTGCCCCAGCAGCTGTAGCATACTGCCAAGTTGGCTCCAGTGATGAGATAGGGGGTGATGACAATGATGATGTCACTGACTCCACCTGGGTGCCTCATCGAACAGGAGTCAAGGGAGGAGGAGGAGGCGGCACAACAAACACGAGGCACAACATCCTCTATGACCAACCGTAGCACTAGCCAGTCCAAGGCATCAGATGTCAGAGCTGCTCTGTTGCAGAGCACTGTTGTCTCAAAGCACACACGCAGGAACTCTGCTGTGAGTTCTTTAAGAAATGTGCAGCAGACCGCAACGTTGCTATTTGTAATCTGTCAGGGATGCTTGGGTACCACATGCTTGAGTCAACATATGACCACCTGCCACGCATCCCGTTGGTGCAAAACTTTGCGTAGGTCCTCCTCACCTGTCTCTACCCCCACTATATGTCCTGCCATGTCATTGCCTGCTACAACCTCCACTGACAGGGATGATGCTACAGTAATGGGTGTACCCGGTCCATCCTCACAATGTGACAGCATCCCATCAGCTGAAGATTTACGCAGTCAGATTACGTTGCCCCAGCTGCTGCAGTGTAAGAAAAAAATCTAGTCCCAACCGTCCAAGCACAGCGTCTAAATGCCTGCTTAGCAAAATTACTCGCTTTGCAGCTGCTGCCTTTCCAGCAGGTGGACTCTGCTTTCTTCCGTGAATGTGCTGTACCACAGTGGCAGGTTCCGAAACGCCATTTCTTTTCACGGAAGACTATACCAGCACGTGGAAGTCAGTCAGCAGCAAGGTGCACATGGCTTTAGACATGTGGTCCAGCAAGCATGGACAGGGCCGTTACATTTCCTACATGGCACACTGGGCAACTCTGCTTGCAGCTGGGAGGGATCCAGGATGGGGCTCTGTGCTGGAGCTTATTCATCCACCACGCCTCCAGAAACCTGCATATGAGGTCTGTCTGCTCCACCAACTCTTCCTCCTACTCCTGTCTCTGGCCAAGTGGCAGGGACTACGCAATGGCTCAAGCAAAAAAGATGCCATACTGTGCTTGAGTTGGTTTGTTTAGGGGACAGGAACCACACAGGGCCAGAAATTGTCAGCTCTGCAGGGGCAGGTGCAGAGATGGTTAACACCACGCCAGCTTGAGCTGGGAATGGTCATCTGTGATAATTGCAGCAACCTTCTCTCCGCCCTACGCAAGGGTAAATTGACACATGTACCATGCCTAGCACACGTCCTAAATCTAGTGGTACAACGTTTCCTAACCAGGTACCCAGGGCTGGCAGAGCTTCTCAGCCAGGCCAGAAAAGTCTGCAGCCACTTCAGACGGTCATTCCTAGCAAGCGTTCGCCTGGTAGAAATTCTAAGAGAATTCCACAAACCGTCTGATCTGTCACATGCCCACCAGGTGGAACTCGACATTGGCAATGCTGCAGCGTCTGCACAAGCAGCAGAGGGCCATCAACAAGTACCTGTGAGTATGGCACAAAGACAGGTTCAGGTCAACTTGAGTTCCCCCCCGCAGTGGCTGATCAAGGATGCATGCACTGTACTGTCACCATTTGAGGAGGCAATTTATTGATTTTGAGGACTGTTCTCACAAGTTATGGTATTGTTTTTCTGATCTTATCGTTTTCGTTTCGTATTGTTTTCGTTTCGTTTATTCATTTATTTATTCTTTTCCTCCTTTCTTGATTCATAAATATATCACCAAATTCTTCGGATGTGACTTGGAACGTACCCCTATGAACTATCCGAAATACATTAAGGACCGCCGGAACTCGTGGACATTAGATCGGATCCACTGAGAGGGGATTTTCGTTTTCGTTTAGTTTTTGAGTCGCATCGGAGGAAGAAGGAGTGGTAATACGTCACTTCCGGTGCGTTCCAAGGTGGAACGCACGCCAAAGGGAGGAACCAGAAGTAACTCGATTTGGCATCCTGAGGAAAGAGTTTAAAAGGAGACTTTTGGGAATTTGTTAAACACTGTTTGTTTTTTAATGTTTTATCCCTGAGGAAGTGCGGTTGTCGCACGAAACGCGTTGGATCCTTATTTTATTTTATTTATACACCCCAATAAATATTCTGTTTTGACTCTGGAAGGTGATTGGTGGCAAGGATTTCCAGACTGAATATTCCATGAGCAACAGACGTGGTGTGAAATCTCCGTTGAGACGATAAGTTTTAAAGATTTTATATCTTGTGAGTGCTATCTTAGCAGGGGCATCTCTTGAAACATCTTTTGTATACATTTATGCGCTATGAGTCGTTGTTTTCTACCTATACAGATTCCCGTTTTTCCATATTTATCTCTTTCAACGAGGATGGTGAGCAGGGACAGTGCATGCATCAGTGACACAATTCTAATATTGTTCTTGCTGGAGCACACTCTGTGGGGAATTTTAGACAGGACAGGAGGAGGAATATTTAAGTGGGGGCATTGAAGGTGGGGATTCCTCAAGGGAGGGTTTTGTTTGCCCAGAAACCCAAGGACTAGTACGTGGCTGGGAGGAGGAAGTGCACAATGGGGTCATCCTCATTGACCAGGAAGACTCAGAAGCTAATGCCACCTCCATCCTACGCTGCATAAAGGACCCCAGGATTTGTGCTATCAAGGAGAGGGATCATTACTGGTTGGCAAGCCTTCTTGATCCACGATACAAGGGTACGGTTGCAGAGCTCATCCTGCCTGCACAGAGGGAGGACAGGATGAAAAAACTTGGACGCTCTAAAGCGACACTTGAGTAACACCTTTCCACACACCTGGATGACACAGGTGCTTCTGAGGCTGCGGGTGGTCAGAGGAATAGTGGTGAAGGCTGGGGCCGCTTGACTGATGCCTTTTTAAATTTAGTCCATGACGCCCAGGGACATCAAATGTGCAGGGTGTCAAGGATGACCCAGAGACTTAAAATTGGGTTAGAAGATATGGAATCTGATATTTAAGGCAACAGAAGTTCCTTGGGATGTTAGACTATAGAGAAGGCACTAAAAAGGCTAATCGAGGACACCATGGGGATATTTCCAGAAGGGAGGATGACGACTCAGATGCAGAGATCCAGGGCAAGAAATGAATGCCAATCCTCCCACCCCAAGGGGTAGCCTTTAATGAACAGTCTCCTTTGCGTCCCTTTTTTTTGACAAGGAGACTCTCCCACCCAAGGGGAGAAGACACAGGTATTAGACCCAGATCTCTGCATCCTTAACCTTACAGACTTGACCCTCACACAAGATCAGAGGTCAGTCCTGAGTAAGGGCCTTTCCTTTGCACCAACATCAGATATGAATGTATTAAACGTATAAATCTGTTCACACAGAAATTGGCACTTAAATGTCATTAGAAAAGAAATTGGCTAGAACCCAAGGTTTGGACGTGAAATGGGCTTGTTTTAGAGGAGCAAGAACCATTAAAGGCCCACCCTTCAGATCTCAAACCTAAAACACTGCTCCTTCAATAAGAGGAATATACAAATAATGAACTGTTTAGTAAAATAGTGTGCAGAGATATTGAAGCACTTAATATCCAGTCTCTCCGTAAGTAAACTAGGGATAATCTTACTAGGGAGGAGAGCTCTCAGCGTTGAGTGAATTAAGAGAAGTCCTTGTAAAACATCTGATAAAGGGGAAGTTTAGTCCTTGTGACCAGTCTTAGTGACGTCTATGCCATCTTGCTGAGATCCTACACCCTAGTTCTGACAAATTGAAAACCATCCTTCAACAAGGCATATCTGGCATTATTTCAGAACATGAGCTCAAGTTCTTAAAGTGGACAAACCAGTTATCATAACCTTTATGCATTACCGAAGGTCCATAAGAACCTTACACCGCCAGCTTACTTATGAGATACTAAACTATTACAGCTGACAGACTTTTGTACCAGAAGATGCCTGGCTTTGCAGTTTAGATATTGAAGCCTTTTACAGTCCAATTCCTCACGTCAAAGGCCTGGCACATGTTGAAAGGGCTTTATGCAGCTCTGAGATATACCATACAAATGGTACAATTCTTTTCAAATATTTATTAAAGGTTTTAAAACTTATTCAGTTTCTGTTCACAAAGAAATATTCACAAAAGCAGTCAAAGTGAGGGAGGGGGAAGAATTCCATCTCATAAAATGTTTACAATATAATATTCAAGCAGTACAAGTACTAATATGTATACAGTGACATTAAACCTAGTTATTTACAGAAGTACACACATAAACGGAAAAGGTCAAATCAAACCTGTAAAGTCTGGCCATTAACATTACCTACAGTATTATCTTCCCAAATGTTTCCAAAATATTTCAACTTCATGGTAAACTGCGATGGTTGTCTTCATGCCAACTCATTATCCTTATTTTCAAGGATCATTTGGATGACTTCATCACATGTATAGGTTGTGGTAGTTTTCCAATCAGATGTCCTATTATTTTCTCCGTCATAGTCATCTGGAAATTGTTTGAAAAGTAAAAGTTGATGAGAAAGGACCAATATGAGATGTGACATTAAGGATGAGTTTATATACCTTTCCAGTATCCACAAAGTTATGAACAATGCCACCAAATGTGTGCCATGGTGCCTTCACCTCTGCATTCTTTCCACCTGTTTGAAACTGAGGAGTCTAATAAATGGTGTTTAGCGGGGGTGAAGTACCACCTGTAAATTATTCTATGGGGTTTCTATGATTCGAACATTGTGTGATGCCCTTTAGAGCCCTTGTAATGGGAAACCATTCTTCCAGGCTGAACTGCAAGTTTAACTCCTTCTCCCACACCAACATGAAATTAACTATGCTGATTGTGTTTTAAGGAGCAATAACCAAAGGAAATCGTATTACGCTGCTGTGGATTATGTAAGCAAATGTTTTCAAGGCCTGACAATTGCAAAGTTGTCATTTTGCGGTCTAAGGCTGCGGTCAGACGAGCGTAGTGTTCACGTCCGTGATTGCGCCTAAAAGTACGTCCGTGATAGCATGACAGGAAGCCCATCGGAGCCCGATACACGAAGTACGTCCGCACTGTACTGCGGACGCACAACGGCCGTGGCCCACGGACGCAAGGCAGGCAAGAACGTAGAACCCCTAGAACGGCCGCACAGAATGCACTACGGCCGGCTAGCGGCATGTGTACGTGAGGTGGAGACGTCAGACGCACCTGTTCTGCGGCCTACATCACGTCCAGACTCCAGAACATTCCTGGCGTGGCTGGAGTACTTTCTAGGGACCGGAGAATTGATCCTGGACACTCTACGCTGCCACTGAAATGGACGTGGAGAGGCTGATAACCGAGGTGGGGGAGCACCCCGAATTGTGGACACTGCGAGCAACCTGTACAAGGACAAAATAAGCAAGGCCAACGCATGGGCAGATGTCACAAGAGCGGTGTACCCTGCATACGACACATGGTCTGCGCAAGAACAGAAGATACAGAGTGAGTACATGATTATTTTATTCATAATAAAATGCACATTATTAATCCAAACAAAAAGTAAATGTCAAACAAATTCATGAAGCTGACATGTCAAATGCGACCCATCTGCCAGGGCACCTGTCCTGCTTCGCTACTGAAAAAGTTTGCCAGTGCATCACGATGCCTGTTGCTGTGTCGATTCACAGGCATAACATCATCATTAATAAATTCCTCCAAACCACAAACAGACAAGGAGTCATCAAAATTAACACCATCCCGCGCACGAACAAAATTATGCAACACACAACAACACTTGACTATATCGACCGAAAAATCTATGTGCACATCTAGCGGCCTATGGAAAATCCTCCACTTGTTGCTCAGTATGCCGAACGTACACTCGACATACCGTCTCGCACGCGACAGCCTATAGTTGAACACGCGCTTTTTGACAGTCAGGTGTGTCCCAGAGTATGGCCGCAGGAGATGGGTGGAAAGTCCGAAAGCCTCATCCCCTACAAAGGCGTAGGGGACACGGACATCTGTGCCAGGCAAAGGTGCGGGTCCGGGGATGTGCAGTGTCCCACTTCCTATTGCATTCCACAGTGTGGAGTTCTTGAAGATTGTGGAGTCTGAATCTTTCCCGTATGACCCCACATCCACACAAACAAAATTATAGTTGGCATCTGCCACTGCCATTATGCCAATGGAAAAATAATGTTTATAATTGTGATACAGTGAGCCACTCTGCAGTGGCTTCACTATGCGCACATGTTTGCCATCCATGGCTCCCAGGCAATTTGGAAAGTTTGCTCGCTCCAAAAATGTTGCAGCAATTTGCGCCCATGCCGCATCTGTGGGTGTTGGCAAACATTCTTCCCTCATCGTGTCCCAAATTGTCTGGCACACCTTGCGGACGATCTCCCCAGCTGTAGATCTGCCAACGCGGAAATTATAATGCAGGTCCTGCAGACTGCATCCACTGGCAAGATACCTATCAAAAAAGGAGAAATGAATGTGTTATGATCAGATTCCGTGAGTCGCACATAATATCATTCTTCTGTTTTGCAGCACATGAAGTCATCGCAAAATGGAGGACAGTCAGGGACAACTATACAAGGGTCCTCAAAAAGGATGCGGAAGCGGCACGCTCTGGATCAGCGGCGAGGAGGGGCAGCAGTTACATCTATGCTGAGCAGCTTTCATTCCTGCAACGAACCCTGGAACCAAGACCTATGGTGGGCAGCATGGATCTACCATCCACATCCAGGGCACAGCAACACGTGCAGCCATGTGCCACTGCCACCTGCTCACAAGAGACGGAAGAGGCCGGAGCAGACTCGCAGGAGGAGGAGGAGACCGCTGCCGAGGAGCTGCCTACTGCAAGGGCTGACACCACCAGGCCGGCGCAGAAAAGGAGAAGGGCACCGGCTGGTGCATTTGAGCGTGCCATGGTGACATTCATGGATGCTAACCATCCACCACCACCAACACCTCCACGCTGCAGGTTCTGGGATGACGATGACATGACATTCCATCATTCGTGTCTCCCCATGTTGCACCAGATGACCCTGGCTCAGAAGCTGGAGTACCGCAGAAGAACATTGGACACCATACACAGCATCCTGACCCAGCCTGCAGTACCACCTGTGCCTCCCAGGGCACAATATGCTGGTGATCATTACCGGCGTCCGGAGCCTCCACACCAACCCATGTCCCCTGGTGCCAGGTCACAACCACCCTATCAGCCTGCATACCAGAGTTACATGCCCGATCCCTATTATGAGGATGCTCCTCATTATGAGGATTTGTAGTTTGTTTCGTGCTCATGCACTTGTTTTATGCTCTGCATTGTTGTTTGCCACATGTTCGTGGACTCTTTATTTTATGTTTGATTTATGTGATGTTCAGCAACACATGGTATGTTAATGTCATTTTATTTTATTACCATTTCTTATGGATAAAAGATTTAAGTTGCTGTCACTGTTGTCTGTGTCATTCATTATTGAGTATGTGTGATATTATGCAATGTGTGTGGGTATGCTTGTGCAAATGGGCTGGTGGGCATATCACAAGATACCGAAAATGGGGGCTCTGGACTTCGAGCACATCTCTGCTGGCTGGCACCGACAATATGAATGCTGGTGTTTGCTGTTACTTACCGCAACGTGATGACCAGCATCTCCTCGGGTGGAATGGGGTCCCTCATATTGGTGTCCCTCTTCATCAACGGCTCACGTACCTTCGACAACAATTCGTCAAGGAGGGGATGGACATCCGCAGGTAGTTGTAGGACTTCGTCGGGTCCCTCTCTCGCAGTGGCCTGTAGAGCGTGACAAAGTGGCCATGCGTGGGTCTGGCAGCGTTTATGGGATGAACCCATAATCGCCGTTTACGCTTGTTCTTCAGGTACAGGTACCCCGTTGCAGCAAAGACGAATACTTGCACTGCATCCATCTTTGGAAAATTCCACCTTCCCCAAAATGGCTTTTTATACCCCTTCCCTTGGTTTTTTCATCTGCAATAAATTTGGTTTCTCACATTTCACTTTTTATATTGATCCGTCACTAATCACGGACGTGATCACTGACGTGATCACGGACTGTGTGACCACTACTGCGTCTTCCGTACTGACGATGTCCGTACTGCACGGACGTACAGTCCGTAGAAATCACGCTCGTCTGACCCCAGCCTTCCTCCGACACAAAACCATTGCTTCAAAATAGCTACGATCTTAGTGTGTCGGTCTTCTAGATCCTCACACATTTCTCCTTCATTATGTTAAATGACAGTGAGTTCCCTGTTAAACGAATCTACTACGAATAATTGGTTGGAATGCCGTCTATTTGGGTCTATTTGTATCGTATTTCTTTAGAATTGACATGGGCATCGCTCGGCAGAATGTATCGCTGCGAGTAAAGTGTCCCATGCTTTTAGGGAAAGTTTAGTTGAACGTGACATGGTTTTAATGTAAGGTCTTTTTTGGGAGCCACATTAGATCTAATGGGGTGTGCGGATGTAAGTTATAATTTTCTATAGCCTTTTGGAAGCATGGAGTTAAATTGTACGGCCATGGCCGCGTTAATTGCATAATAGTATTGCACAAAGTTTTGTATTTTGTTGTGTTGTCAATTTAATCCTGCAAGATTTATGCCTCCAGATAAAGCCCAGGAATTCAGAATGTCCCTTTTTTAAAGAACGACATGGGTATCATAAGGGGAATAGTCCTCAAATAATATAGGAATTTTGGTAATATATTCATCGTAATCGTTGCTAGTCTAGCTAATAAAACTCAAACTCTCCTCATCTTTGGAAGTCTAAATTCATCAGCTTGGTGTCCCTGTTGATCAAGGATATCGGCCTAAAATTTGGACATGTAGTGGGCGGTTTTCCATCTTTTGGAAGTGTAAGGATTTTTGCCCTCAGGTTGTCATTCGGTAGAATTACCTCTTGCAAGTATTAAGTCGTGTAAAATGTGGCAGCAAAAGGCCTTCTTGTACTATTGTGTTGTGTATCCGTCTGGTCCTGGGGCTTTCTCAGAAGGTGTTTGTTGGATTACTTGTAATACTTCATCTGAGATGGAAGCTTCCCAAGAATCCCTTTCTGTATGTGGCATTATGGGTAATTTGTGTCTAGGAAGGAACAGATCTGTGTCGGTGGGATAATGTTCATATTTATAAATTGTATAGCTCCGAATATGTTGCAAACAAGTTACTTCTCTTGGTCGGGTTAGTTCTTTTATGGTTTTGTCTATTTTTGATGTATGCTTTAAATGTCTCAGTTTAGAGGCCAGAAGGGAAGAGACTTTATTCCCTTTAGCATAAAAAGTCTTTTCAATGCAAGGGCTGTGGGATATCTTCTATTATCCTCCTGGTATTTGTTATAGAAACTGCCAGGGAGGGGGAAGGGTTGGTTTTGTTTTATTAAGGTCATAAAGCTTTCTCCAATGACCTCAAGTTGTGTGATCTTTGTATTTAAATAGGAGGCGCTTTTGAATGTAGAAACCTCGCAGGACGGCTTCATGTGTGTTTCACACCGTACTGATACTTGCCTCAACCGTGTCATTTACCTTAAAGTATTCCTGAATTGTTTTACTGGCTAGTGATATTCTCTTCACCTTCCAGTAAGTAGTCACCCAATTTCCAGGACCTGTGCTGAGACACCAAAACCGAGTCCGACAGATGTGGTGGTATGGGTGCATGGTCTGACCAGGAGATATCATGAATCAGGGAATAGTGGACTCACTCACCAGAAACCGATCAATCCTCCAATACATATTGTGTGAGGTAGAATAGTCTTTCATTCTCATGCATCATCTGCCAGACATCGTACAAGCCCTGAGAATGAATAAATTGAACAATCGCAGCAGGTTTTTTTATGGCCGGCGAATGTCTGTTTATCCCTAAATCCTAGTTTAAAGTGAAATTATCGCCACAGAGTATACTTGTAGTGTTGGAACTTGGTCAGACGTGTCATCCTTTTCAAGAATCTCAATTGATGGGAGTTTGGGACGTATGCATTAATAATCGTATAAGGTATATTAACTTTACCCGTCCACAATACATATCGCCCTTCAGGGTCCTCAATCACCTTATCGGTTGACACAGCTACAGGTTTACTAAAAAAAGGGAAACTCCGCTTACCTGTTCTATTATAACATGAATGAAATTGAATAGGATATTGTTTAGCTACGGTTTTAGGAACTGATAAATTCGGATTTAAAGCAAACAAAACAAACTCCCTATAATAATTACCATTTATGAAATTTCAATAAACCTTTTTCAAGTTTCTTCTCATATATCAAAGTTGAAAACAGGGCGCGGCGCTTCACCATGGCGAGAGACAACAAAATCCGCCACAAAGCAATGTAGCGTCAGTCCTGTCTGAAATATCCTTCCTTAGACAGGTCTTTTATTAGATTTCAAAGAACTTATAGCCAATCAGCATACAGATACATTTCTACGTCAGAGTTTAACCAACAGTGAGTCAAAAATTACTATATTGATTCAGAGATGGCTTTCTCTAGCATACACTTTTCTAGCATCCACTGTTCACACACCCTTTCCTGCACACAAAGGAAATGGCTAAATTCCACAGGCTAACATCCTATGCAAGTAAAAGACTTGCAGGGTTTGACACTTATAATGGGGGGGGGGTGGATTCACACTACCTATCATATTAAAATACCTTTCAATCGTCTCATTGATCACATATACAATCGTGATCACAAAAAGGGATGAAACAAACTAGACAATTAAACTAATTATACCTGGGGCCATAGTATCCTCGCCTAATACCTGTACGATATACGAAAAGGAATCCCCAAGGATGCCCTTTATGAGCATAAAATACACTTATCTATCTAGATTCACTCTTCCAGCGAACCACATTTGGAGCGTAGGCTAAAATACCTAATCTAGACATTAAATAACTATTTATTCCCATTTCCCAAAATATAATTCACCGAACAAGAAAAGTATAATAACTTGAATGTAAAAGTTCATTTATCTAATAAATCAACATGAGTCAGATCTATATCTGTGTGTTTTCCTATGTTCAGCTTCACTCCACAAAACGCATATACACCTGCATTCATACACACATTCAAGAAATACATTCTCATTTTCACAAATTAAATCCTTTCTCACACTTATCTAGGGGATTAAATAAAAAAAAAAATATTCCATAATCTAATACCATAGTCCACAGTGCGAGATCAGGGTGTGGTCTTTTTTTACAACATCCCAGCTTGAGACGCATAATCATTGAATGTCATCAGAGCTCCCACCATAGGGACTCCTGAACAAGCTGTCTCTTTGCGCTGGTTGCTTATTACCTGTGACCTTTGACCTTGACACAAAATGTCCATGATTCGTTTCATATGCAGTCATTGTGACTGTCAGGTTTCTTGATGATGTGATATGGTTTTAGCAACAATAAAGAAAATAAAAAAGAAAAGAAAATATGGTATACCCCGCTAATCATATACATCCATTCATTCATTGTCACTCTCAAATGCACGAAAACAATAAAAATTTTAATTTACACAAGAAGAGACACAGATAATAAATTTCAAAATGTCCCCGCGAAGCCTGTCGGCCTCACGCAATAAAAAAATTATACTACTTCTGACTCATTGTTAGAGAAAAATATATATACGCAACTTTGTGTCATGCCCACCTGGGTGTTGTCATGGTCCTGACCCTCTGATGCACCTTTTTGTTTTCTTTTTTGCATGTTCTAGGTTGATTCCAGGACTTTGTTTTGTTTTTGTGTTTTTTCTCCTTCCCCATGCACGGTTCTGGACTTTGATTTGCTTTTCATTCTGAACCTGACCCATCACCTGCACCTCGTCCAGCCTGATGTGACCTGCTTATAAGGAAGCTACGCCCCTGGTCCCACGCTGCCTCATTAACGTTACCAGCCTTGCCTTGAATAGACCTGAGTTCCTGATCTCCTCCTGAACCCTTTGCCTGGATCCCCTCTGAACATTGGACATTCCTGATTTTTCCCTCTGCTTTGCACCTTCAATCTCCGGTATCCTCCATTGCCCAGTTTTCCCCTGCTTTCCTATGCTTGTATTTACTTGTGTACCAGACCCTTGCTAGACCTTGACCATCCTGTTTCTATATCCTATTGTACTTTCGCTTAGAGATTGTGTATCAGACCCTTGCTAGACTTTGACTATCCTATTGCTTGCTTCCATTTGTACCTTCGCTTAGAGATTGTGTTGTCAGTGTTCCCCTTCTAGTTATTTTTCTGTTCTTATTAAACCCTTTTTTGCCCTGTAACCTGTCTGCTGCATATTCACTGCACATTGGGCTCACACCCATACTCCTGCGCACCCATGCCAGACCTCACCCTTGACACTTTGGCTCAAAAGGGAAATAGCCGAAGTGCATATTCCACCCTTTTATTAAATATAATTTTTTTTTTTTTTAATTACTATCCTATTCAGTCTTGTTCGGTGTTGTGAAACAAACCTGGCGTTTTATAAAACACACCAATCCTCAAATGAAATAAAATTAATGCTGTTTTTATTTTTTTTTATCGAATTAAAACTTTCCATTTACCACTATATATGTCATGAAACGTATTTATGCAAATGCATTAAATTATATGTTCCTAAATACATTAATGAACTAATTTTAATTGGATGTGATCTTCAATAATCCTAAATGTGTCAGGGAATTTTGAACAATATTGATTGTAACTAAACAACAAAATATAAAATAATAAAAGACACAAAATAATTATTACTTAGACGACATCAGAATATAAAAATACATTATCTTCTTTCTTTGTCTTCTGTCTTATTGGTTGAAAATAACAGTTTTGTAAAACTGACATGTCTTAAGTTGTATTTCCAAATCAATGATCTTCTATAAATAGCATGATTTATTGATGAGTTGTCGATAATTAGATTGTTTTATTGCCTGGTGTCTGATAATTCCTTATTATCCGGTTGATGTAACATTGCAATGTGAAATGATAATGTGTTTGAGTAAATTTCCTTCAATTCCAACATCTTTATCAATATTGGTATCGCATAATCTTCCATCTAGCTTGAGCAAAGTTGGCATGCATGGGTAATTTTCACCTAAAGTAAAAACTTGGGAAAAAAATGTATTATTAAACCTGTCAAAAACTTTAAAATTCATATGGTTAAAATACTTTTAAAATGGAGAAAAAAATGCAACATTTTTTTGGACACAAAGAAAAGGAGTGGTCATGAGTGAGACAACACGGAGGAGAGGAGGGGTCATGAGTGAGACAAAATGGAGGAGACTAGGAAAAGAATGTGAACTTCAATTCAAATAAAAAAACACAACAAAAATATCATGAACTGGGAAAGAAAGTATAGAAGTGCATGTTTAAAACTTGACGCGTTAGGCTAGGGTCAGAGTGGGGCAGTCGGAACGCGCGTTCTGGCGCACATAATCACGGCGGCAGTAGCAGCACATAACGGCCAATGACGGCCAATATACGCAGTACGTGCGTACGAAAGTGCGCCGACACCACGCAACCAGCAAATGAACGCATTTTTTCGAGAACGTTAAACCGCTGCTACTGACGTACAAAGTGCGCTGCGGCCGCATAGCAGCGTGTGTGCGTCAGACGCTGCTAGTGTGCGGCCTACATAACGTTCAAACAGCCGGATTTCCCTAGACTTCTTTTCACCCCATCGTCATGAAATACGTCCAGAATTGCGCATCGTCTGACCACTTAAGCGTATTCCGTGAAAAAATGCGTGCGCACGCATCGACGTACATTTTGACGGTGGCCGCAGAAAATGCGCTCATCTGTCCCTAGCCTTAATTAGCACAAAGTTCTCAGAGGAAACTCAGAGAAAAAGATTCTTAATAAACATCAATAATCTTTATTAAGGATATTGGTTAAAAACAAACATTCAAACGTGAGGTGTTTGTGCAGCTATTTTACAACCTATTTTATTCCCTCCAAGAATATTCAATGGAGGCAAAGTTATACGCTACTGCACTTCACACAAAAAAACAAAAACATCAGACAGCAAAAAAAATAATACTAGACATCTGGCTACCACTGCAGAAAAAGAAAACAATCAAACAATACTCCGATACCAAACTACAACCTTCCATCTCCCTTAGTCAACTAAAATAAAACAAAAAAAAACACCTTCTCTTATTTGAAATCTGCCTAAATTCCTTTGTACAGCGCTACTAAACCTGTAGGCGCTTTCCTTTAAACTTTCACTCAAATCCTTCAGCTTTATATCACTTCATCCTCTTAGATTCCAAACAACTAAACATGAACCTACATATATATTCCATTATACAAGTTACAAAACTGTAAATGATCTCAGTCAGCCATTTTGGCAAAACATATAACCTATATTAAGGTGCGGTCAATCCCTTAGTGCTGGACTCAAACAAAGACCAGAGGAAAATAACCGACCACGCCTCTCTTGGGAAAATGTACAACTTTGAGCCCATCACGTTGATACACAATTTTTTATATATATATATATCATACATCAATTTATAATCCATTTACAGTAAATCCAGCTCCCATAATTACTTTTTTATTCCACTACTGTATGCACGCCGAAGCACTCAAACCGCGCCCAATTCCACAACAGTTACAGTTTTATAAAGCACTAACAGCTCCAGAATTCAACTGCTACTACAGTCATTCAAGGCATTAGACACATGTCATTTGTATATACTGTTCAATTATCCCAAATAGATACTCACAGAACAACAAAAATAACTACATATTCCATTATCCAACTTGCACTGCTAAAAGACTACTAGCATTCAAAGAAAAAAAAGTATTTATACAAACACATAATAACATTATACATTACAAATAAAGAGGTTTTTTTAATTAAATAAAAAAAGAACAAAGAAAAAATGAATGTATGAGAAAGAGAAAAAAGTTAGCAGGCGCTTTTGAAAGTCACTGTAAAAGTAAATCCCTATTGTCTCCATTTCCTGTGCCTTTTTTTTTTTTTTTTTTTTTTTTACACGAGGCAAGGCAGTAATGACACAGAAACAAAGAAACCTGGTTTACGAAAAGCAGTCCCTATACATAAATTACATATAAAAAACATAATATCAAAACTACGAAATACAAAACATCAAAGATAAACACATACATTAATAGTTAGTAAAGACAAACATTTAAATAAACAGACGCAATCAATGGCCAGAAACAAAATAAAAAATAAAATAAAAAACATGCAATCTGAAAGAAAAAACAGTTAGCAAATCCTTTAGAATCAGCGCGTAAACACATGCAGCAAAAAAAATAAAGCAAAAAATGGCAGCAGCGCGCGAGAAAATACAAATTAAAAATTAAGAGGAAAAAAAACTGTCTCTCAATGGGAGATTAAATCAGTTGATATATAAGAAGAAAATCTAATCAGTTAAAATAAAATTCTCACAATTACAAGATATGGACGACCCAGAAACACCAGAATTGAAGTACAAGATAGACACAGAACGGAGACAAAACAACTAGAAACATCTCGTTTCTTTTTTTATGAGTTCAATTTCCAGCAAATACAAATACTCAGCACACCGGGCGAGTTCAAACACACGTGAGGTCCTCAAACGATTTTCCTTTACTACAATACATAAAATGACAAAAACAAATCAAGACAAAGAGTCCAACCTTGCACCAAAAAAAAATAAAAAAAATCAACAAGCTCTGAACCATAGCTTTAACGTCAAGGAAACCAAGCCTGGAGGCAAGTTCGCAAAATCTGAACAAGCAAATGTAAGAATACATTCAAATGTAAAGATACACTTAAATATAAGGATACATCTGAATGGCAAATCCCACTTCAGACAACAACTGATAAATTTGGATTTAAAGCAAACAAAACAAACTCCCTATAATAATTACCATTTATGAAATTTCAATAAACCTTTTTCAAGTTTCTTCTCATATATCAAAGTTGAAAACAGGGCGCGGCGCTGCACCATGACGAGAGACAACAAAATCAGCCACAAAGCAATGTAGCGTCAGTCCTGTCTGAAATATCCTTCCTTAGACAGGTCTTTTATTAGATTTCAAAGAACTTATAGCCAATCAGCATACAGATACATTTCTACGTCAGAGTTTAACCAACAGTGAGTCAAAAATTACTATATTGATTCAGAGATGGCTTTTTCTAGCATACACTTTTCTAGCATCCACTGTTCACACACCCTTTCCTGCACACAAAGGAAATGGCTAAATTCCACAGGCTAACATCCTATGCAAGTAAAAGACTTGCAGGGTTTGACACTTATAATGGGGGGGGGGTGGATTCACACTACCTATCATATTAAAATACCTTTCAGTAACCTGGCCACATTTGTAGTGTTTCTTGCACACATAGAACATCGGCTTTAAGGGATTTAGCCTCTTTATAAAGCATGTTCCTTCTGTGCCATGCAGCGTGTGGTGCATGCATTCTTGATCATCAGCTACTGCGGGGGGGGGAAACAAGTTGACCTGATCCTGTCCTTGTGCCATACTCACAGGTACTCGTTGATGGCCCTCTGCTGCTTGTGCAGACACTGCAGCATTGCTAACGTTGAGTTCCACCTGGTGGGCATGTCACAGATCAGACGGTTTGTGGGAAGGTGGAATTCTCTTTGAATTTCTGCCAGGCGAACTCTTGCTGGGAATGACCGTCTGAAGTGGCTGCAGAATTTTCTGGCCTGGATGAGAAGCTCTGGCAGCCCTGGGTTCTCGGTCAGGAAACGCTGTACCACTAGATTTAGGATGTGTGCTAGGCATGGTACATGCGTCAATTTACCCTTGCGTAGGGCGGAGAGAAGGTTGCTGCCTTTATCAGACGACCATTCCCAGCTGAAGCTGGCGTGGTGTTAACCATCTCTGCACCTGGCCCTGCAGAGCTGACAATTTCTGGCCCAGTGTGGCTCCTGTCCCCTAAACATACCAGCTCAAGCACAGTATGGCTTCTTTTTGGTTGAGCCATTGCGTAGACCCTGTCAGGCGTTGGTTTAACTGCCACTTCGCCAGAGACAGGAGGAGGAAGAGGTGGTAGAGCAGACAGACCTCATACAAGCAGCTTTCTGGAGGCGTGGTGGATGAACAAGCTCCAGCACAGAGCCCCGTCTTGGATCCCTCCCAGCTGCAATCAGAGTTACCCAGTGTGCCGTGAAGGAAATGTAACGACCCTGTCCATGCTTGCTGGAACACGTGTCTAAAGACACATGCACCTTGCTGCTGACTGCCTTTACCAATGACTCAATAACATTGTCTTCCACGTGCTGGAATGGCCTTGCGTGGAAAGTAATGGCGTTTTGGAACCTCCCACACTGGTACAGCACATTCAGCAAATTCACAGAAAGGAGCAGAGTCTACCAGCTGGAAAAGCAGCAGCTGCAATGCGAGTAATTTTGCTAAAATGGCATTTAGACACTGTGCTTGGATGGTTGGGACTATGTTTTTTCTTACGCTGCAGCAGCTGGGGCAACGTAATCTGCGTAAATCTTCAGCTGATGGAATGCTGTCACATTGTGAGGAAGGACCTGGTACATCCATCACTGTAGCATTATCCCTGTCAGTGGAGGTTGTAGGCAATGACATGGCAGGACATATGTGGTACCCAAGCGTCCGGTGTCTTTCACATGCTTAAGCTTCATCTGACATAGATTACAAATGGCAACGGTGGGGTCTGCTGCACATTTCTTAAAGAACTCCCAGCAGACACAATTCCTGCGTGTGTGCTTTGAAACAACAGCTCTCTGCACCGGAGCACCTCTGACATCTGATGCCTTGGACTGGCTAGTGCTACGGTTGGTCAGAATGTTGTGCCTTGTGTTTGCTGTGCCTCCTCCCCCCCCTCCTAACTTGATTCCTCTGTTCGATCTGGCACCCAGGTGTAGTTAGGGGGTGAAGATGACATTGAGGTCACTATCTCCTCGTCACTGGAGCCAACTTGGCAGTATGCTGCAGGGGCAACTTGAGTGCCAGTTATTTGTGTCATCACTGGCACCCCCTTCCTCTAGGTTGATTATACTCCCTTCCTTAACCTCAGACATTGAATCAGAGCACTGTACTTGCTGAGCATCCACAAGCAGCATGTCACTGTCATTGTCAAACAAGTCAGCTGACTCCTGTGTGTGATAGCGAGGCTATGGCAGGAGTAGCTGTGGACATGGAGGCTGCATTAGATGCTTTGGCAGCTGAGGTGGACTGTAAATCACTACAAGCCTGGCTGGCAGAGGACAATGGAGGATGGCCTGGCTAGCCAATCCACCAAATCCTCTATGTTGTTGCTGCTTAAGACGGCCAGCACCCGTTAGAAAGGACAAGCGTGCCCCTGCAGAGGATGCACCACGACCAGAGGCACAGCCTCCCAACACAGGGGCTGCTTGCCCTCTTATCTGTGTCTGGGAGCGTCTGCCTGTTCTTTCCAACATGGTGAGTGATCTATAGATTAAATATATACAGAACTCTGATTCAACTCTGGTATAAAGATTTACAGAACTCTGGTATAACTCAGTGAGACACCCTGATAGCTGGCAGCCAGTGAGAACACACGGATTATAACAATTCCCAAATATTTTGTAGAAATTTGTGACCCCCAAAATACTTGCTGGCAGTGACAAGACACACATCACCTAAATTCCCAGATATTTGGTAGCAATGAGACCCTTTCCCCCCCCCCCCGTAGCGTGGCAGACGGGCAGTAAGAACACACAACAGCAATCTCCTATGAAATCTCCTCTCAAATGTGTGCAGAAGCGCTGCGTGGAAACCTTATATAGTGTGCTGCGGGACTTGGCTCTGTGAGCCCACGATTGGGCAAAATTTGCCCATACTGTTGAACCTGTCTTGCACCAGACCTGTGGTCAGGTGCAAGGCTGCAGCCAATTACGAGCTTCAGGCCAGTGGGGAAAGTGCATTGTGGGCGAACACCCGGAAATGTTCAGAGTTCGCGAACCGAACGAACAGCATAAGTTCGGTCCGAACTCCGAACCGAACAGCTCATCCCTACTTAGGAGCACTTTTAGGAGCTTTGGGAGACTTTTAAGTGATGTGCTAACATAACCATGTAACTCTGAGGGCGTGACAGAGTCAGGAATACCCCTGAATCTCAGATTATTTTCTCTACTACGGTCCTCTAAATCTGCACGTTTGGTTAAAACAAAGTCCAGTTTTGATTCTAGCTGTGTTACCTTGCTTGCCCAAACTTCACTGGTTTGAAACAGATGTGATGTCCGCTGCGATTCGATCTGTACATAATGAACTTTTAATAACATCCTTTCTAATTACAGCAAGATCTTTGGTAAAAATCATTGCAGATTTCAAGATGCAGGTTTGCTTGAAACTTCTCATATAGTGCCATCTGTGATAAGGATGGAGGTCCATCTACGAGGCTGCTGCCTGAGGACTATCCTCAATTTGCTTACTCTGGTGATCGACTTCTGACAGTTTTCTAGACAGAGCCTGAATTTGTCCCTGCCATTTTCGAATACATTATGCCTTGGGTAGTATAGTGACAATTGCTCTGTGTGGTATTGTTCAAGTATCAATTTCAGCCTTTTTTTAAAAAGACTTGCGTAACCTGTTCCCAGAGCTCTTGGCCATCATCCAGGATGGCAGCATGCCAAGATACGCCCCTCGGTATTCTTTGTGGTACTATTTCCTGTTTTTAACATGAAATCTCACAGCGATTGGGCACTGCCTGTGCCCCAGCATATGCCAGCACCTTCTTGGGTATTGAAAAATGAGTGTCCTTTTTAATACTGATTACAAATATCTGATTTTGGCATTCTATTGACCTCATCTGGCAGGCCCCAATAAAGGACTTTCTGGAGTTTGTAGAATTCCTGAACATAAAGTTGATTAGCCCATGAGATCCACAGGGACCGTATTGATATTCCTAGGCGTCACATAAAAGCAGAGTTAATGCAACGGTAGAAACCTCTCGTCGGAAAAAGACCTCTACCAATGACCTTCTCGACTGGTCGAGTTACCATCCGATGCTATTAAAATTGAGGATACCATACGGCCAATACCTGAGGCTTTGAGTATGTTCTTCAGATGAGGCATTTATCAACAAAGCCAAAATAGACTAAACTTTAGGGAAAAGGGATATCCCAATAGTGCTCAAGGCTCATCAAAAAACATTTGGGCTTAATAGAGAACCTTCTCACAGACAAGACCAAGGAGTGCTCTACACTCATACGATACATTAGGAATTTTGACAGTGGGCACCCAGAAGTAAAGATTTTGGCCACTCGTAACTCTGCATCCTCATCTGAAAGCATCTTACCCCACATGCATCAGTCACTTCTAGCCGATGCAGAAATCTGACATTCTGGTCAGGGGTCACTATCAACCAGTGGCTGACAGGGACAAGAATTGGTTACGCAGTAATGTAAGGGGCACAAACGGATGTGGGAGATGCAAGAGTCACGTCTCCATTCTGAGAGCTTCAAAATGTATCGGTGACGCTGAGTCGGGTCCTTCAAAGTACAATCCATTTTGAATTGCAACTCTGCGGGTTTAGTCATTTTTGCACCACAGGCGCATACTAAAAGTATAAGTGGGAAAGACATTTCACCCCTTATGAACAGAACTGGGGAACACATTCGCTCTGTGCATAGTCACTTGGATACTCCAGTGGCTAGACACATCAGAACTTGCCGAAAGGGGACAGCAGTCGTGTCAAATTTTGCAGTATAGAACTGGGGACACTGCATCAAAGAGACTACGATCTGAGGTTGATGCCGTGAATGCTACTGGATTTATATATTACTCTCAGCCCAGAAGGGCTTAATGAAGGGTTCACCTTCACCCCCTGTAGTGATCATGAATGATCTGTGTTAAATTAACTGTTATACCAAAGAAGGAATACTAGGGGCAGTATGCAGGCTTTTTGCCCTGTGTGGCTAGCTGTGATGTCATTAAGCCATCCTACTTTAGAGGTTTACCTACTTTTGGGGACTTCCACTGGGAATAAATGGATCTGAATCAAAACAATTGGGTCTCTATTTTGCTGTGTACCTGGAGATAGGATGACCATGAGAAATCGCTCAGCCCCCAGCCAAAAAGCTGGGGGCCCTTGTATGTTGATTGCCTCATGTTTTCATTTCTGTATTTAATGTATGGAGTGATATGACTGCCCCATGTTTGTTAACGTACTATTTTGTTACAAATTGTCAATTCATATTGCACCGTTTTCTGTTTTTTCTTGCATATATTCACCCAGAATACCCAAAAGAATAATATTGTTGCAACTTGGGGCCTTAATTATTGCATATTAATTCAATGTTTAGATTTGATGCCCAAGTGAAACACCCCCTTTATCTAAATTTAGTCCTTAAATCACCTAGCTTGTGATTATTATACTGTAACAATCTGATTTTCTTTGAAAGGTCAACATGGTGCAGACAATGACGCTCTGGACACGAGTCAATTGCGGGAAAGGCATGCTTATGGTACCAGACTTGTGCAGGACTGAATCCAAAATCATCTCCAGTGCCTGTCTCGGGGCAAATTCACAAATCTTACACATTGAAAATCAAAACCGTACATCCCCTCCCTCCATTTGTGAGACAAAGACCATATTGCAATTATACATGTAAAACAATTTGGGCACAAACTTGATTTAGAAGGGAGGAAAGGATTGCTGGTACCTTCTCGGTCAGAATGTTACTCCTACTTTGATAAGAGACACGGCTGCAGAGACATGATTCTTTGTTCTGCTCCCCGTGCAGTCAAGGGCCCTGGGCGACCTTGGCTATTTACACAAACTAGATTCTATTAATTGCTACAACAGATCTCTGGAATGGTAGTCTATGCAAAATGTGTAGCGAGGTAGTTGGTATTTCTTAGAATAAAACCATACAAGATGGCTCCTTCAATACTACATTGAGTTTTCGCTTAATATTTCAACTTTATTTTGTGTACAGTATGCATTTAGGGATTCATGAGCTCATACTCCTAGCTTAAAAATAACCCCCCCCCCCCATGGGGATGTGATGCATTCGGGACTTGTTATTCATCAGCACTACTGCCCCTGCTTACCAACCAGTAATACTAATCTACCTACGGTACTGATGAACAATCCATTGATAGGAATATGTGCCATGCTAATGCCTACTCGGTGATGGCATTCATAACAGGTAATTTTATCCAAGATCCAGCCTGATCACCATGGAAATGGAATCCTGACTGGATGATTTTCAGCTGCTTGCAAGCAGAAACTGTTGGCCAGATGCACTTTGGGGGGCTCAATATAGACCTAATCCTCTGGGATGACACTAGCTCTTGAAGCTGTGGGTTACAACGTGTCTTTAAGGATGTGTCTTTTTAACAGTATTGGGTCTACCATGGAATTGGGAGAATCATGTCAGATATCACTGAGTTGTTTCACTCTGGGCAAGTTATGTCTTGGTGACAGCTTGTACTATACAGCTATACTAAGGGTCACATTAGGGAGAGAATAGAAATCTTAGATCTTGGGCGTTGCAAGGGCTATTAGCATTGCGTTATACAAATATTATACGCAACGGTTTGGTAGATATTGCATTAAACCGTGAATATTTTTAACTCTGAACCCTATGGGGCTAAAACCTTTCCCACCCTTTTAACATTTCAAATGAACTATCAAATGGATATCCATGTGATATGTGCACATTAAAAATGTTTTGTTTCCTGTTCCCCAGGGCAGTACCTGGACCCCCATTACACCTTATTTTTTATAGCCAATATCTTGCACATATGCCCCCCTCGAAGGGCACTTTAATTTTCAATCTTTGAGCCCCATAGACTTGCATTGGGTTCTAATCATGTTCAAATTCAGAAGTTCGAATGCGAGCCAAACACGGGGGTGTTCGTTCCATTACTATTCATAAATACTTATTTTCAGAGCGGCAGCAACTGCCTGGAGTAACAGCCCAGTCAATGTATAAAACATAAGGAAAAAGTGTCATCTGCGCTTGTTTGTGTTCCATGTACAAAAATGAGGTGTTTGTTACAATGGCCATTGCAATGTAAGCCCACTCGCCACTTCAAGGCACCTCTTTAGAGTGGGTACCTAACAATTGTAACCAAAAGGACGCTCTACTGAGCAGCTCCAAGCCCCTCCAGCTGCTTTTCAGTGTTAGATGCATGTATAAATAAAACCCACCATCTTTGTCTCTCCTTGGCTGAAAAGCAGCTGGAGGGGCTTTGAGCTGCTCAGTAGAGCGGCCTTTTGGTTACAATTGTTAGGTACCCACTCTAAAGAGGTGCCTTGAAGTGGGCTTACGTTGCAATGGCCATTGAAACAAACACCTCATTTTTGTACATGGAACACAGAAACGAGCGCAGACGACACTTTTTCCATTACTATTGATGTATAAAAAAATAAATAGTAATTTATTTACGGTGAAGTCTGCATTCAATGGTGCGATGGGTTTGCTGGACCATGTTAAAAACTAAACCGTATCCCTCACCTGTCCCCATGCAGCCCTCTTCATGGCCTTGTTACTTTTAGATGAGGTTTTTTTTGGCGGCTGCCACCAGAGCAGTGTGCTCATCGGTGGTAAACATTGGCCCCCTTTTCTGCATAGGCTGGAGGAGGAACTGCCCTCCCTTCTCATCCCACCTATCTCCCTCACATCATCCATATCATGCCACCACTTGCTTCGTTCCCACCTCCCAAACCTCACACGATGAGGTCTTGGGACTGTTGGCAGCTGCTGTTCCCCCACGCTGTTGTCTTCCTGTAAAGACGTGACCAGGTTGGCGGCAGCATCTTAGCTGGGAGGTGGTGTTGCGTGAAGCCGCGCACAGGGGCAATTAAACTAGACCTGAACCGCACTGAGAATCTTGGGGTTGTGTCGGAGGAGACTTCACGCAGTGCTGCCATCAATATTTGGTTCTTCATTATACAATGAATATGGACAAAAACCCATGTTGACTTGTGACATCGCCTAAGCTTACCAAAACCATGCCACGGTAATGAAATCTCAAGGCAGTACAACAAGGTTGTGTTAAAGTGTGTGACATTTTTTTGGCCAAGCAGTGTAGAATGTTCAGTCACATTCATGACCACAAATATGTTAACAAATTTATGACAAAGGGTCCATAGAAAATGTCAATAAATTTATGTACATATGTTAACAGTGAGGAAACCAAGCAATACATACAGTATTAAGGAAAAGCAACGCACACAAACACGTTTTTTCCACTATTTTCCTGTATCTTTATTTATAATGCCACATGGCAAACAGGGGAGGAGGAGGCTGGTCTAAAGGCGATCCAGGACATCCATGGCATCATTTAGATGCCACCATACCTCCTGGATTTTTTTTGGCAGCCAGGCACAGCTCCCCAACGGCCATCTGGACGCTGGACCTGTTTGGTCTGGCTTCTCATGCTATATATCCAATAAATGAAAGGAAAATACAGTAAGTAAAACAGGTTTCTATTTTTGACTGAAGTCATTAAAAAAAATATAACAGTATATACCTGAGCTGGCAGGCTCCGTCTCCCCTACAATGACCGTCAGCACCTCTTCTGGTACTATATCTAAGAAATTAAAGAAATAAAACACCGTAAACAAAACTGGTTTGTTTTTGACCAAAAGTCGTTGCAAAATAGTATACACCAGAGCTGGTGGTTGCCCGTGGCTCCCTCTCCTCCGGTGCACTGGTTCCCGCTGGTGCCTTGCTGTTTTCTGCCAAATCAAAAAACACAAATAATGCAGACTGGAAAAAAAATGGTAGATCTATACACTATATTGCCGAACGTATTGCGACACCCCTCCACTACTACTCCCATCTCATAGTTCTAAAGTCACAAGATTTACTCTGCACATAGACATCTGATTTTTTTTAGAATTGAACGGTAATAAGTAAACATTACGTATTCAATAAAAACTATTATTTGTGTTGTGTGCATACAAAACGCAGTTGTGCCGATTGCTTTTAGTTATTTCAAAGATGGCCTCAGCCTCAGTCTATAAAACTGCAGATCTTGCAGAAACAATCGGTCATTTTGTTTTGAAATTTGCATCCAAAGCTTTCAATGACACTGCTGCAGCAAACTGAATTGCTGCGCAGCATCAATTCAGCAGCTGCTGAGGTATTAATTGAACGCGGCTCTGTTTGGATGCACTTTCAGAAGAACTACATGTCCCATCCTACCACTTAGAGGCTCATATTTTTTTTGATGCGCAGGTGGGAGCCAATATTGGGTAAGCTGCGGGTCATCTCGTATGCATCACTCAGTCACAACAACCCCCCCAACACACTACAGTACACAGCAATGGCGGAACTACTGCCATAGCGACTAACGTGGGCGCAATGAGGCCCGGTGAGGATAAGTCAAAACCAGGGGGCAGCCGGTGCCTTTGGGATAAATTGATATAGGAGATGAATTGATATTGGGGGATAAATTGATTTGATATTGGGGATGGGGGTATTAATTGATATTGGTGAGAAAGATATTTCGGTTTTCCCAGGAAGGATAGAGATTTCTCTGGTCTTCATTTCAAATAAGGATACTGTCATGGAACGGACGTAGCGCTTTATATTCAATTATGTTGTGTGGAGTGATTTTAAATATATTGTACATTGCTTGGTTTTAGTTTAAATTAGTTCAGTGTAACTAAATTGCTTAGAGATATATATATATATAATATAAAATAATATATATATATATATAGTTACTTTAGGCAACATTTGATTTTTTTTAAGATACAAGCAACCTGGCTGCGAGTGCGACTATTGTCAAATGCTTTTTGTATAGGATGATAAATAGGTTTGAGACGAGTAATTTGTGGATTATGATAAAGGGATTTCTTAATTTCTTTGTTATCTGTTTACATGTCTAAGGTTGTGTGAGTCACCATTGTCTACCTTTTCAATAGATTATGTAAATGATGCTTGAGCTGAAGGCCAAAGGATGTTTATTGTGAATATCTGACATAATTCAATAGTTTTAGGAGGTACATGACATGTTCACCAACTGTTGGACCTGTCACCTCTGCTTAGTGGTGTTTATCAATAAAAGTCAACGAGAGAGGACCTTCCCTGCTTGTAAAAAGTAACATACAATCGCCCCCTGTCCACTCCCAACCAGCTATTGTCAAACTACACAACCAAACCCTGCCTCCCGGGAAGGATACATTGAGATTTCTCTGGTTTTCCAGGAAGGATACATAACATTGAGAGGTCTCTGGTTTTCTGTATGTACCGTTAGGTGTCTTGCCCAAGGACAGGACACTTACTGGAGACGGAGCGGTGCTCTTGCCGGGATCAAACCCATGTCTATAGTCCCACTCCTCCAGGCTCTCTCCACGCAGAGAAGGGATGTTACCGCTACACCCAACCAGTACTTTAATTTGTCCCCCAGCATACCAATTATTATAATCTGTTGCCTGTGCCACATGAGTGTAGTGGTTGTGTGTTTTTTTTGGGGGGTATGCGAGTGTTATGTTGCAGGTGGGGGAGGAGGGCCCATACAACATTTTGAAATGGGGCCCTGTGATTTCTAGTTACTCCACGCAGAGTGTGCTCCAGCAGGAACACTAAAGGAATTGTGTCACTGATGCATGCACTGTCCCTGCTCACCATCCTCGTTGCCTCCTCAAATGATGACAGTGCATGCATCCTTGATCAGCCACTGCGGGGGGGGGGGAAACAACAAGTTGACCTGAACCTGTCCTTGTGCCATACTCACACAGGTACTAGTTGATGACCCTCTGCTGCTTGTGCAGACACTGCAGCAAAGCTATTGTCGAGTTCCACTTGGTGGGCATGTCACAGATCAGACGGTTTGTGGCAATGTGGAACTTTGAATTTGTGCCAGGCGAACACTTGCTGGGAATGACCGTCTGAAGTGGCTGCAGACTTTTCTGGCCTGGGTGACAAGCTCTGCCAGCCCTGGGTACATGGTTAGGAAATGCTGTACCAGATTTAAGACGTGTGCTAGGCATGGTACATGCATCAACTTACCCTTGCGTAGGGCAGAGAGAAGGTTGCTGCCATTATCGCAGATGATCATTCCCAGCTGAAGCTGGCATGGTGTTAACCATCTCTGCACCTGCCCCTGCAGAGTTGACAGAATTTCTGGCACAGTGTGGCTCCTGTCCCCTAAACAAACCAGCTCAAGCACAGTATGGCATCTTTTTGCTTGAGCCATTGCGTAGCCCCTTCCACGTGACGAGAAGGAGAAAGAAAGACCTCCTACAAGCAGCTTTCTGGCGGATGAACAAGCTCCAGCACAGAGCCCCGTCTTGGATCCCTCCCAGCTGCAATCAGAGTTACCCATTGTGCCGTGAAGGAAATGTAACGACCCTGTCCATGCTTGCTGGAACACGTGTCTAAAGACACATGCACCTTGCTGCTGACTGCCTTTTCCAATGACTCAATAACATTGTCTTCCACGTGCTGGTATAGTGCTGGAATGGCCTTCTGTGAAAAGTAATTGCGTTTTGGAACATGCCACTGTGGTACAGCACATTCAGCAAATTCACAGAAGGGAGCAGAGTCCACCAGCTGGAAAGGCAGCAGGTGCAATGCGAGGAATTTTGCTAAGCTGAGCCTCATCTTATATAGATTAGAAATAGCAACGGTGGGGTCTGCTGCACATTTCTTAAAGAACTCCCAGACAGCAGAGTTCCTGGACGTGTGCTTTGAGACAACAGCGCTCTGCACCTGAGCAGCTCTGACATCTGATGCCTTGGACTGGCTAGTGCTACGGTTGGTCATAGAGAACGTTGGGCCTCCGTTTGATCAGGCACACAGGTGGAGCCAGTGACCTCATCATTGTCATCACCCCCCATCTCCTTATCACTGGAGCCAACTTGGCAGTATGCTGCAGCTGCTGGGGCAACATGAGTGCCAGCTATTTGTGTGTCATAACTGCTGGCACCACCTTCCTCTAGGTTGATTAGACTCCCTTCCTCAACCTCAGAGATTGAATCAGCACTGTACTTGCTGCGCATCCTCAAGCAGCATGTCACTGTCATTGTAGTCAAACAATTCAGCTGACTCAGTGTGTGAGTGAGGCTACGGCAGGAGTAACTGTGGACATGCAGGCTGCATTAGAGGTTTTGGCAACTGAGGTGGACTGTAAAGCACTAGAAGCCTGGCTGGCAGAGGACTATGCGGATGGCCTGGTTAGCAAATCCAACAAATCCTCTGTATGTTGCTGCTGCTTAAAACAGCCAGCACCAGTTAGGACAAAAGTGCCCCTGCAGAGGATGCACCACGTCCAGAGGCACAGCCTCCCGACAGAGGCTGCTTGCCCTCTTATCTGTGTCTGGGAGCGTCTGCCTGTCCTTTTTGGTCTTTCTGACATGGTGAGTGATAGATTAAAGATTTCCAAAACTCTGGTATAACTCAGTGAGACACCCTGATGGGTGGCAGTGACAAGACTCAGATTACCTCAATTCCCAAATATTTTGTAGAAATTACTGACACCCAAAATTCTGCGCGGCAGATTACCTCAATTCACAAATCTTTTGTAGAAATTGAGCCCCAAAATTCTGCGTGGCAGTGACAAGTAGATGAGACCCCCCAGTAGCTGGTGGCAGACTGGCAGTGAGAACACACTAACAAAAGATCCTCTAAAATCTCCTCTCAAACATGTGCAGAAGTGCTGTGTGAAGCCTTAGTGTGCTGCGGGATTTAGCTCTGTGAGCCCATGATTGGGCAAAATTTGCCCAATCAGGACTGAGCCGTGATTGGCATAGTCTTGAACCTGTCTTGCACCTAAACTGTGGTCAGGTGCAAGGCTGTAGCCAATTACAAGCTTCAGGCCAGTGGAAATGTACATTGTGGTCCATTGTGGGCGAACACGCGGAAATGTTTGTAGTTCGCGAACATGCGATGTTCAATGCGAACTCCGAACCGAACAGCTCATCCCTAAAAGTGATGAGATTCCGATCTAAAATGGACCAGGAGACCTCAAAATCAAAAAACAAACCGTGCATAGAATACCGTTTATATAAATGAATAAAAGGATGGAGGGGATTATTTCACTCACAATATGTGGGAGCTGCCAGCTATCTAGTGAGCGCCTCATTGCTAGGATTTATTAAAATAAAATGCAGGAAAAACAGATTAAAGGAAAACCGTTTACCGTCATTTGAAACGTCATTTTTTTTTTTTTAAATGTTTCTATACATACTAGAAATCCACCACTTCATGGGCAGGTTATGGGGACCTCCTAGGCACAATATTTAAAGGAATTTTTTATTTTTAACCCTTATTTCATGGAAAACTCAGTCCCTTTTGTAAAAACTTTGTCCTCGTTTCCTGTCCCCAGGGCACTACCTGGACCCCCATACACCTTTTTATGGCAAACATCTTGCATATATGCCCTCTTGCAGGGCACTCTAAAACCCGAACTTTTGAGTCCCATTGACTTGCATTGAGTTTGGTTCGAACTTTTGAAATAGTTCGAATGTGAACTGAACATGGTGGTGTTCGGCTCATCCCTAGTAGGAGACCTTTGCGTGTGGTCAGGTTTGCTTTGCAAGAACGCATAAGGTTTCATTCGAGTCATGAAATCTGTCAGCCATTTTCAGAATCATTTAGGATTATTTGCTGGAGCTCTATTCCCAAGTATGACCTGAGCCCCAAACGACTTCATCACGACACATCTGTCAAGAAATAGTTCCATAGTACGTACCAAAGAATTCCAGGCAACACATGTTGCCTACAACCGTTGGAAGCTGGAGAATTGCATTCTCGTACAGGCTGTCCAGTTCTTGCAGGGTATTTTCTATGACAGCCTCGAGCGCGTCAACGTTGATCTTAACTGGAAGGGAAAGGAGAAACAATTTTCAGAGATGCCAAGATTCTTTTCTGGGGCATCAAATTTTGTATCGACTGCATCGTATTGAATCAAAATCTGTAGGAATTTATCAGAATTAAAACCGTGCTTTATGATCTGGCTGTGACCTGAACAACATAAAGGTCGTGACCCAGAACAAACGTGAGTCAATAAACCAGGAAAGCGAATACAGCCTCTGGGTAACCTAGATCAGGGTTTCTTAAACCTGAACTCGGGACCCCCCAACCAGGCCAGATTTTGCAGATCACCTTGGGGGAATGCAGACTGAATCCTGCAATCACTGAGCAGCTAATCAGATCACCTGTGCTGTGTGTTAAGATATCTGGCAAACCTGGCCTGGTTGGGAGTCGGAGAGGTTTAAGAAGCAATGCACTAGATAACAGGAACTAACTTGCATTGATCTTTATGATCTACAAGGCATTCATACCTGTCGAATACAGGTCCACTTTAAAAATTCTAGTTTTATGGCAGGAGTCAAGTCTAAAATGATTTACCCACAGAAAATGTGCAAACCTGCATGTTTGTCTTTTAATCAGGGAGTGTTACTGGCGGGTTAACGTGGGGGATACACACAATAACAATGGGAGACATATTATGCCATGGAATGAGTTTACTGCTTAACAGTATGTGTGAAAGCATTGGCGTATTTATGTGGAGTCTCTAAGAGAAATGCCTTTATTGAGTGAAGTGACAAAATAGGAAGAAATTCATATGAATCCCTTCTCTACATACACCTACACCCCAATAACTTCAGGCACACAACCTCCTTCACTGACACATCAAGTAGTCCATTATTTTTTTTTTTTTAAATACATGAGGATATGTGCAAACAATTATAGCGGTCTAGGAGAAAAAACCACAAGAATTATGAGGACAGCGGGAATGGGCAGCCACACCGATGGCATGTCCTACAATGGGTTCCTGCTCTGGTCTCATAAGGTTTTAGGTCGATGGTGCCATTACAGAGGATACCATTTCCTATGCAAATCAGTCTATCACCTGCAAGGACGGCCAGAGCTGGAACGCTGAGGAAGCCTTCTCTGCACCAGAGATCTTTCCCAGATGATCCTTTTAACCTTGTTAGGTCTTGTCAGGATATAGCTATACCTCCCCTACACGCTGATGTCGGTTGCCAGAATGAGCATACTCTAATAGCATTCTTCTTCAGGTTACCCGGCTGGGAGCAGCTGCCAGCATTTGTAGGTTATAAACACAGCTCCGAACCCTGCAGCTGCTCATGAGAGCTTACAAGGCTGTGTGGAACGCGGCCACCATGGGAAGCTGGCAGAATGTATTAGAGCATTCTAACAGACGTCCCCTCACATACCGCTCTGTAACTCAGCCCACTGCGTGTGTCAGTATGAGGATTGGGAACATGTACACAATGCCCGATACTAGTATTGGTATCGGTGCATCCCTAAAATCTATTGTTGGTTTGTTTGTCCTATACCTGTAAGAAAGATACACTGCAATGGAAAATCTATGCACTGTATGACAGGAAATATATTGACATTTCCAGTCTAGAAAAGACAGAACAAAAAAAGACAAGTAAACAAGAAAGGTTCATACCTATAGTGTCAAAGTGGGACGTTAATAAATCCAGCCTTTTTTTCTTGGTTTGTCGCCGGGTAGTAGGCGCCATGATGAAATCCTAAAATAAAATATTTTAAGTAAAAATTATGCTAAATCAAAGTGCTAGTAGATATATATAGAAATCCTTAATAAATGCTCAGACTAACCAGTGACCTGTACATTTTTGTTGAACATAAATTGTTCCGGCTGCCTTAAATGGATTATTACACAGCAGCATTTTTCTTGCAGGCTCAGGTTTAACAATAAACTTGTTAATTGTTGTAAACCTGACATTAGAATAAACTTTTCCCCATATAGTAAGAATCACAGAAAGGTGTAGAAATAGATAACGCTCTGTTAATGGGACACTCCAGTCACCATACCCATGGAAGTAAATGGTCAAGTGTCACCCCCCCTGCCACTGTTACAGACCCTCAAAGTACAGAAGGTCCCTCTGCCTTCTGTCATACAACTGCCACTGAATGGCCTGGGGGGGGGGGGCGGTGAGACCATTAAAAAAATTACACCGACCTGGAATGAAAGGGTCTGCATGTGGGGGGGGGGGCATAGCAGTGACCAGAAGTTATAAACATCGAGGCAAGGAACAAAATAGGGAAAAGAAATGAGGGAGAAGTCGGCGCCCCAGCGTCATAGCTGAGGGTCTATTTGGCATGCATCCCATGAAGGAGCATGGTGAGTATGGTGCAGGGTTGCCAGATCAGCAGATGGAAAGAACCGTGCTGGGGCTATAGAATAGGTTAGGGATTAAACACAGAATAAGATGTATATCAAATCCCCTAATGAGGAATAATTACCTATTATTCAATTAAAACAAACATACTTTTATTGTTCAATTAAAAAATTGGAAGGGTTGTCAAAATTAGAACACAAATCCCACATTGATTCAGTGAGAAAATAAGTGTATCACTCAAGTAAATGGTGCGTCCACCAATTTACATAATTAGCGCAAGTGACATGAATAGTAGATAGTAACCACAAACATGTCAAAATGTAGAAAAATTTAATTAAAGAGGAGTTATTATCCTCCCAAATATGCAAATCTGACAATACAGAATCAATGATAGGTATTGATTGATATAAATGACTTTTTAAACAATTGACCGCCTTAGACATGATTAAATATCTAAATAAACATAAGAATGTACACACATTGTAGACACCAGTTGGAATAGCCAAACGTGATATAAGGAATTAGGAGCATTAGCAATGAAGTTCAATTAACTTTCTGGATAGATTTTCTGATACTATAAATTCAGCATAAACACTGAGTCAGTGCATAGTTGATGTCATTGAGTTCACAATTGACAGAAACCCAGTAGTATAGTCTTTGGACTCAGGTTCTGAAATGTAGACACTCAATAGCTGAAAAAAGCCACCATATGCAAATTGATTGATGTATGCACACCTTGCAATAGGCTAAGAGCGTTCAACTCCACCAAAACTTGAATTTAATCTCATAAATATTTCCTTAAACATAAGATTTGGGCTGCAGACATTCAAATATACAAAGTGTGAGCACATTACCAACGCAGCTTATCGTAGCTGCTGGCGCATAAGACGTGAACAAACGAGTTAATGACCTGCTATTTTTCAAAAAGCGTAGTATGTTACTACAACCAGCAAGATAATTGTATAATTGTGTAATTGATACTGGGTAACGCTTGAAATTAGCAAAAAGCTTGGCCTCTAAATCCTCAATTAGCAATAATTATGGTCTGATTGACCTGCTACTTTGTTCATTCAAAAAACGTATTGTTATACAACCAGCAAGATAACTATTGTTGGTACTTAATGCATGGATTAGCGATAGATTTGGCTCTTTATGACTCAGTAGCCAACCACAGATGGTTAACACTCAATCTGACAAGTATATTCGGTGAATCAGTGACCACAGAAAAAGGTTTACCTTTTAATTGATGTAACAATTTTAAACGTCAAAATAAGGAATTGTTTCCTCAAAGATTTGACACTCAAAAAGACAAAACCAGCCACCAGGCGAACAACTTGGTAATCAGAGCTCAATTGACAATAGAAACCAATCCACAATTGCATTGGTTGCTTTGCACTTTGTAAAGAATTATTGCCATAAGGCTCAGTATAGGATTAATATTGATAATGTTCAAATAATGGTTGAATTAACCTGTATAACATTCATCAAAGGCTAACTTACCCTCCTGCTAACAACGCAGCCATTTCATCAGGAGCTTTCTGAGACTTACTGGACCATTCACTATATATAGATGGATAATTAAGGCATTTAATTATCTGCAGTTACACTTGAGAAGTACTGATCCCTGCTGGGACCAAAAAAAAAAAAAAACACAAAACCACATGGAACAATGAAGTAAATCCAGCCAGTGGTATATTGAAAAGTGTAATTAAAGAGGAAGGGGGAGGGGAAGGGGAAAGGGTTTCTCACACAGATTATACCAAGCAGGCAAAAAACAGCATCCTGCATTTCAGAACCTGAGTCCAAAGACTGTACTACTGGGTTTCTGTCAATTGTGAACTCACCGATGAGTCAATAGTGCATAGTTGATGTCATTAAGTGTTTATGCTGAATTCATAGTATCAGAAAATCTATCCAGAAAGTTAATTGAACTTCATTGCTAATGCTCATAATCAGGGCAGCCATCAGAAATGATGGGGCCCCTTACTAAACCTCACGATGGGGCCCCCCAGGGCCCCCCCCTGGCACTCCCTCAACCTCTAACAGCTTTTCTCCCCCTTCAAAAAAAAAAAAGGACATAACATAGCACCACAGCAATAAAACTCCCAGTAATGTGCAGTGTGTATTAGCTTATCAGAGTATCCACAGCAATAAAACTCACAGTAATGAGCGGTGTGTCTGAACGTATCACAGAATCCACAGTAATAAATCTCACAGAAACGGGCTGTGTATGATGGCCTTTGGGTCTGGGTCTGGGCCTGGGCCCTGGGTCTGTTCCCTGGGACTGGGACTTGGGGGCTGGTCCCTGAGGTCTGGCCCCTGAGGTCTGGGCCCTGAGGTCTGGGCCTGGTCCCTGTGTCTGGCCTGGGGTCTGGGCCCTGAATCTGGCCTGGGATCTGGTCCCTGGGTCTGGTCTCTGGGGCCTGGGGTCTAGCCTGGGCCCTGGTCTCTGGGCTTGGTCCCTGGGCCTTGGCCCTTGGGGTCTGGGTCCTAGGGTCTGGGCCTTGGTCTGGGCCCTGGGTTTGGGCCCTGGGTTTGGGCCTAGGGGTCTGGGCCCTGGGTTTTGGGGTCTGGGCCTTGGGGTCTGGGCCCTGCAGTCTGGGCTTTGGGGTCTGGGCCTTGGGGTCTGGGCCTAGGGGTCTGGGCCTAGGGGTCTGGGCCTAGGGGTCTGGGCCTTGGAGTCTGGGCCTTGGTTTGGGCCCTGGGTTTGGGCCTAGGGGTCTGGGCCCTGGGTTTTGGGGTCTGGGCCCTGCAGTCTGGGCCTAGGGTTTGGGCTTTGTGGTCTGGGCCTTGGGGTCTGGGCCCTGGGTTTTGGGTCTGGGCCTAGGGGTCTGGGCCCTGGGTTTGGGCCTTGGGGCCTGGGCCCTGGGGTCTGGGCCCAGGTTCTGGGCCTTGGGTTTGGGCCTTGGGGTCTGGGCCCTGGGTCTTAGGGTCTGGGCCCTAGGGTCTGGGCCCTGGGTCTTGGGGTCTGGGCCCTGGGTTTGGGCCTAGGGGTCTGGGCGCTGGGTTTTGGGGTCTGGGCCTTGGGGTCTGGGCCCTGCAGTCTGGGCCTAGGTTTGGCTTTGGGGTCTGGGCCTTGGGGTCTGGGCCTGGGTCTTGGGGTCTGGCCTAGGGTCCTGGGCTTAGGGGTCTGGGTCTGGGGTTTGGGCCTTGGGCTGGGCCTGGGTCTTAGGCTGGGCCTTAGTTTGGGCCTAGGGGTCTGGGTCTGGGCCTTGGGTTTGGGCTTTGGGTCTGGCCTTAAGGGTCTGGGTCCGGCCTTGGGGTCTGGGCCCTGGTATGGGGTCTGGGCCCTGGGCTGATTTGGGGCTTTGGGGTCTGGCCCTGGGCCTTAGGGTCTGGGCCTGGGTTTGGCCTAGGGGTCTGGGCCCTGGGGGCCTGGGGTCTGGGCCCTGGTCTTAGGGTCTGGGCCCTGGGTCTGGCTTGGAGTCTGGGCCCTGGGTTTGGGCCTAGGGGTCTGGGCCCTGGGTTTTGGGGTCTGGGCCTTGGGGTCTGGGCCCTTCAGTCTGGGTCTAGGGTTTGGGCTTTGGGGTCTGGGCCTTGGGGTCTGGGTCTTGGGGTCTGGGCCTAGGGGTCTGGGCCTGGTTTGGGCCTTGGGGTCTGGGCCCTGGTTTGGGGTCTGGGCCTGGGGTCTGGGCCTGCAGGGTCTGGGCCTAGGGTTTGGGCTTTTCTGGGCCTTGGGGTCTGGGCCCTGGGTTTGGGTTCTGGGCCTAGGGGTCTGGGCCTAGGGTTTGGGCTTGGGGTCTGGGCCCTGGGGTCTGGGCCTGGGGTCTGGGCCTTGGGTTTGGGCCTGGGGTCTGGGCCCTGGGTTTGGGCCTAGGGGTCTGGGCCCTGGGTTTTGGGGTCTGGGACTCGGGGTCTGGGCCCTGCAGTCTGGGCCTAGGTTTGGGTTTGGGGTCTGGGCCTTGGGGTCTGGGCCTAGGGGTCTGGGCTTAGGGGTCTGGGCCTGGGTTTGGGCCTTGGGGTCTGGGCCTGGTCTTAGGGTCTGGGCCTTAGGTCTGGGCCTAGGGTCGGGTCTGGGCCTTGGGGTCTGGGCCCTGGGTTTGGGCCCTGGGTTTGGCCTAGGGGTCTGGGCCCTGGGTTTTGGTCTGGGACTGGGGTCTGGGCCCTGCAGTCTGGGCCTAGGGTTGGGCTTTGGGGTCTGGGCCTTGGGGTCTGGGCCTAGGGGTCTGGGCTTAGGGGTCTGGGCCTTGGGTTTGGCCTTGGGGTCTGGGCCCTGGGTCTTAGGGTCTGGGCCTAGGTCTGGGCCTAGGGTCTGGGTCTGGGCCTTGGGGTCTGGGCCCTGGTTTGGGCCCTGGGTTTGGGCCTAGGGTCTGGGCCCTGGGTTTTGGGGTCTGGGCCTTGGGGTCTGGGCCCTGCAGTCTGGGCCTAGGGTTTGGGCTTTGGGTCTGGCTTGGGGTCTGGGCCCTGGGTCTTGGGGTCTGGGCCTAGGGGTCTGGGCTTAGGGGTCTGGGTCTGGGGTTTGGGCCTTGGGGTCTGGGCCCTGGGTCTTAGGGTCTGGGCCTTAGGTCTGGGCCTAGGGGTCTGGGTCTGGGCCTGGGTTTGGGCTTTGGGGTCTGGGCCTTAGGGTCTGGGTTCCGGCCTTGGGGTCTGGGCCCTGGGTATGGGGTCTGGGCCTGGGTCTGATTTGGCTTTGGGGTCTGGGCCCTGGGCTTAGGGGTCTGGGTCTGGGGTTGGCCTAGGGGTCTGGGCCCTGGGTTTGGGCCTAGGGGTCTGGGCCCTGGGTCTTAGGGTCTGGGCCCTGGGGTCTGGGCCTGGAGTCTGGGCCTGGGTTTGGGCCTAGGGGTCTGGGCCCTGGGTTTTGGGGTCTGGGCCTTGGGGTCTGGGCCCTCAGTCTGGGTCTAGGGTTTGGGCTTTGGGGTCTGGGCCTTGGGGTCTGGGTCTTGGGGTCTGGGCCTAGGGGTCTGGGCCTTGGGTTTGGGCCTAGGGGTCTGGGCCCTGGGTTTTGGGGTCTGGGCCTTGGGGTCTGGGCCCTGCAGTCTGGGCCTAGGGTTTGGGCTTTGGGGTCTGGGCCTTGGGGTCTGGGCCCTGGGTTTTGGGTCTGGGCCTAGGGGTCTGGGCCTAGGGGTTTGGGCCTTGGGGTCTGGGCCCTGGGGTCTGGGCCCTGGGTCTGGGCCTTGGGTTTGGGCCTTGGGGTCTGGGCCCTGGGTTTGGGCCTAGGGGTCTGGGCCCTGGGTTTTGGGGTCTGGGACTCGGGGTCTGGGCCCTGCAGTCTGGGCCTAGGGTTTGGCTTTGGGGTCTGGGCCTTGGGGTCTGGCCTAGGGGTCTGGGCTTAGGGGTCTTGGGCCTTGGGTTTGGGCCTTGGGGTCTGGGCCCTGGGTCTTAGGGTCTGGGCCTTAGTCTGGGCCTAGGGTCTGGGTCTGGGCCTTGGGGTCTGGGCCCTGGGTTTGGGCCCTGGGTTGGGCCTAGGGGTCTGGGCCCTGGGTTTTGGGGTCTGGGCTTGGGGTCTGGGCCCTGCAGTCTGGGCCTAGGGTTTGGGCTTTGGGTTCTGGGCCTTGGGGTCTGGGCCCTGGGTCTTGGGGTCTGGGCCTAGGGGTCTGGGCTTAGGGGTCTGGGTCTGGGGTTTGGGCCTTGGGTCTGGGCCCTGGGTCTTAGGGTCTGGGCCCTAGGGTCTGGGCCTTAGGTCTGGGCCCTTGGGTCTGGGTCTGGGCCTAGGGTCTGGGCCCTGGGTTTGGGCCTAGGGGTCTGGGCCCTGGGTTTTGGGGTCTGGGCCCTGCAGTCTGGGCCTAGGGGTTGGGCTTTGGTCTGGGGCCTTGGGGTCTGGCCCTGGGTTTTGGGTTCTGGGCCTAGGGGTCTGGTGCTTGGCCTAGGGTCTGGGCCCTGGGTTGGGCCTTGGGGTCTGGGCCCTGGGGTCTGGGCCCAGGTTCTGGGCCCTGGGTCTGGGCCTTGGGTTTGGGCCTTGGGGTCTGGGCCCTGGGTTTGGGCCTAGGGGTCTGGGCCCTGGGTTTTGGGGTCTGGGACTCGGGGTCTGGGCCCTGCAGTCTGGGCCTAGGGTTTGGGCTTTGGGGTCTGGGCCTTGGGGTCTGGGCCTTGGGTCTTGGCCTTGGGGTCTGGGCCCTGGGTTTGGGCCTAGGGGTCTGGGCCCTGGGTTTTGGGTCTGGGACTCGGGGTCTGGGCCCTGCAGTCTGGGCCTAGGGTTTGGGCTTTGGGGTCTGGGCCTTGGGGTCTGGGCCTTGGTCTTGGGGTCTGGGCCTAGGGGTCTGGGCCTAGGGGTCTGGGCTTAGGGGTCTGGGCCTTGGGTTTGGGCCTTGGGGTCTGGGCCCTGGGTCTTAGGGTCTGGGCCTTAGGTCTGGGCCCTAGGGTCTGGGTCTGGGCCTTGGGGTCTGGGCCCTGGGTTTGGGCCCTGGGTTTGGGCCTAGGGGTCTGGGCCCTGGGTTTTGGGGTCTGGGCCTTGGGGTCTGGGCCCTGCAGTCTGGGCCTAGGGTTTGGCTTTGGGGTCTGGGCCTTGGGGTCTGGGCCCTGGGTCTTGGGGTCTGGGCTTGGGTCTTGGGGTCTGGGCCTAGGGGTCTGGGCTAGGGGTCTGGGCTTAGGGGTCTGGGCCTTGGGTTTGGGCCTTGGGGTCTGGGCCCTGGGTCTTAGGGTCTGGGCCTTAGGTCTGGGCCCTAGGGTCTGGGTCTGGGCCTTGGGGTCTGGGCCCTGGGTTTGGGCCCTGGGTTTGGGCCTAGGGGTCTGGCCCTGGGTTTTGGGGTCTGGGCCTTGGGTCTGGGCCTGCAGTCTGGGCCTAGGGTTTGGGCTTTGGGTCTGGCCTTGGGGTCTGGGCCCTGGGTCTTGGGGTCTGGGCCTAGGGGTCTGGGCTTAGGGGTCTGGGTCTGGGGTTTGGGCCTTGGGGTCTGGGCCCTGGGTCTTAGGGTCTGGGCCCTAGGGTCTGGGCCTTAGGTCTGGGCCCTAGGGTCTGGGTCTGGGCCTTGGGTTTGGGCTTTGGGGTCTGGGCCTTAGGGTCTGGGTCCCGGCCTTGGGGTCTGGGCCCTGGGTATGGGGTCTGGCCCTGGGTCTGGATTTGGGCTTTGGGGTCTGGGCCCTGGGCCTTAGGCCTTAGGGTCTGGGTCCTGGGTTTGGCCTAGGGGTCTGGGCCCTGGGTTTGGGCCTAGGGGTCTGGGCCCTGGGTCTTAGGGTCTGGGTCCTGGGTTTGGGCCTTGGGGTCTGGGCCCTGGGTCTTAGGGTCTGGGCCCTAGGGTCTGGGCCTTAGGTCTGGGCCCTAGGGTCTGGGTCTGGGCCTTGGGGTTTGGGCTTTGGGGTCTGGGCCTTAGGGTCTGGGTCCCGGGCCTTGGGGTCTGGGCCCTGGGTATGGGGTCTGGGCCCTGGGTCTGGATTTGGGCTTTGGGGTCTGGGCCCTGGGCCTTAGGGTCTGGGTCCTGGGTTTGGCCTAGGGGTCTGGGCCCTGGGTTTGGGCCTAGGGGTCTGGGCCCTGGGTCTTAGGGTCTGGGTCTGGGGTTTGGGCCTAGGGGTTGGGCCCTGGGCTTAGGGGTCTGGGCCCTGGGGTCTGGGTCCTAGGGTCTGGGCCTTGGAGTCTGGGCCCTGGGTTTGGGCCTAGGGGTCTGGGCCCTGGGTTTTGGGGTCTGGGCCTTGGGGTCTGGGCCCTTCAGTCTGGGTCTAGGGTTTGGGCTTTGGGGTCTGGGCCTTGGGGTCTGGGTCTTGGGGTCTGGGCCTAGGGGTCTGGGCCTTGGGTTTGGGCCTTGGGGTCTGGGCCCTGGGTCTTAGGGTCTGGGCCCTAGGGTCTGGGCCTTAGGTCTGGGCCCTAGGGTCTGGGTCTGGGCCTTGGGGTCTGGGCCCTGGGTTTGGGCCCTGGGTTTGGGCCTAGGGGTCTGGGCCCTGGGTTTTGGGGTCTGGGCCTTGGGGTTTGGGCTTTGGGGTCTGGGCCCTGGGTCTTGGGGTCTGGGCCTAGGGGTCTGGGCCCTGGGTCTGGGCCTTGGGGTCTGGGCCCTGGGTCTTATGGTCTGGGCCCTAGGGTCTGGGCCTTAGGTCTGGGCCCTAGGGTCTGGGTCTGGGCCCTGGGTTTGGGCTTTGGGGTCTGGGCCCTGGGCCTTAGGGTCTGGGTCCTGGGTTTGGCCTAGGGGTCTGGGCCCAGGGTCTGGGCCCTGGGTTTGGGCCTAGGGGTCTGGGCCCTGGGTCTTAGGGTCTGGGTCCTGGTTGTGTTGGGCCTAGGGGTCTGGGCCCTGGGTTTGGGCCATAGGGTCTGGGCCATAGGGTCTGGGCCCTGGGTTTGGGCCTTAGGGTCTGGGCCCTGGGTCTGGGCCTAGGGGGTCTGGGCCCTGGGTCTGGGCCTAGGGGGTCTGGGCCCTGGGTCTGGGCCTAGGGGGTCTGGGCCCTGGGTGTGGGCCTAGGGGGTCTGGGCCCTGGGTTTGGGCCTAGGGGTCTGGGCCCAGGGTCTGGGCCTTGGGGTCTGGGCCCTGGGTTTGGGCCTAGGGGGTCTGGGCCCTGGGTTTGGGCCTTGGGGTCTGGGGTCTGGGCCCAGGTTCTGGGCCTGGGTCTGGGCCTTGGGTTTGGGCCTTGGGGTCTGGGCCCTGGGTCTTAGGGTCTGGGCCCTAGGGTCTGGGTCTGGGCCTTGGGGTCTGGGCCCTGGGTTTGGGCCCTGGGTTTGGGCCTAGGGGTCTGGGCCCTGGGTTTTGGGGTCTGGGCCTCGGGGTCTGGGCCCTGCAGTCTGGGCCTAGGGTTTGGGCTTTGGGGTCTGGGCCTTGGGGTCTGGGCCTTGGGTCTTGGGGTCTGGGCCTAGGGGTCTGGGCTTAGGGGTCTGGGCTTAGGGGTCTGGGCCTTGGGGTCTGGGCCCTGGGTCTTAGGGTCTGGGCCCTAGGGTCTGGGCCTTAGGTCTGGGCCCTAGGGTCTGGGTCTGGGCCCTAGGGTCTGGGTCTGGGCCCTGGGTTTGGGCCTAGGGGTCTGGGCGCTGGGTTTTGGGGTCTGGGCCTTGGGGTCTGGGCCCTGCAGTCTGGGCCTAGGGTTTGGGCTTTGGGGTCTGGGCCTTGGGGTCTGGGTCTTGGGGTCTGGGCTTAGGGGTCTGGGCCCTGGGTCTTGGGGTCTGGGCCTAGGGGTCTGGGCCTTGGGTTTGGGCCTTGGGGTCTGGGCCCTGGGTCTTAGGGTCTGGGCCCTAGGGTCTGGGCCTTAGGTCTGGGCCCTAGGGTCTGGGTCTGGGCCTTGGGGTCTGGGCCCTGGGTTTGGGGTCTGGGCCTTGGGTCTGGGCCTTAGGGTCTGGTTCCCGGGCCTTGGGGTCTGGGCCCTGGGTATGGGGTCTGGGCCCTGGGTCTGGATTTGGGCTTTGGGGTCTGGGCCCTGGGCCTTAGGGTCTGGGTCCTGGGTTTGGCCTAGGGGTCTGGGCCAGGGTCTGGGCCCTGGGTTTGGGCCTAGGGGTCTGGGCCCTGGGTCTTAGGGTCTGGGTCCTGGGTTTGGGCCTAGGGGTCTGGGCCCTGGGTCTTAGGGTCTGGGCCCTGGGTTTGGGCCTAGGGGGTCTGGGTCCTAGGGTCTGGGCCTTGGAGTCTGGGCCTTGGTCTGGGCCCTGGGTTTGGGCCTAGGGTCTGGGCCTGGGTTTTGGGGTCTGGGCCTTGGGGTCTGGGCCCTTCAGTCTGGGTCTAGGGTTTGGGCTTTGGGGTCTGGGCCTTGGGGTCTGGGCCCTGGGTCTTGGGGTCTGGGCCTAGGGGTCTGGGCCTTGGGTTTGGGCCTTGGGGTCTGGGTCTTAGGGTCTGGGCCCTAGGGTCTGGGCCTTAGGTCTGGGCCCTAGGGTCTGGGTCTGGGCCCTGGGTTTGGGCCCTGGGTTTGGGCCTAGGGGTCTGGGCCCTGGGTTTTGGGGTCTGGGCCTTGGGGTCTGGGCCCTGCAGTCTGGGCCTAGGGTTTGGGCTTTGGGTCTGGGCCTTGGGGTCTGCCCGTTGGGCCTAGGGGTCTGGGCCCTGGGTCTGGGCCTTGGGGTCTGGGCCCTGGGTCTTAGGGTCTGGGCCCTAGGGTCTGGGCCCTAGGGTCTGGGTCTGGGCCTTGGGGTCTGGGCCCTGGGTTTGGGCTTTGGGGTCTGGGCCTTGGGTCTGGGCCTTAGGGTCTGGGTCCTGGGCCTTGGGGTCTGGGCCCTGGGTATGGGGTCTGGGCCCTGGGTCTGGATTTGGGCTTTGGGGTCTGGGCCCTGGGCCTTAGGGTCTGGGTCCTGGGTTTGGCCTAGGGGTCTGGGCCCAGGGTCTGGGCCCTGGGTTTGGGCCTAGGGGTCTGGGCCCTGGGTCTTAGGGTCTGGGTCCTGGGTTTGGGCCTAGGGGTCTGGGCCCTGGGTTTGGGCCATAGGGTCTGGGCCCTGGGTTTGGGCCTTAGGGTCTGGGCCCTGGGTCTGGGCCTAGGGGGTCTGGGCCCTGGGTTTGGGCCCTGGGTTTGGGCCTTGGGTCTGGGCCTTGGGGTCTGGGCCCCGGGTATGGGGTCTGGGCCCTGGGTCTGGATTTGGGGTTTGGGCCTTAGGGTCTGGGTCCTGGGTTTGGCCTAGGGGTCTGGGCCTTGGAGTCTGGGCCTTGGTTTGGGCCCTGGGTTTGGGCCTAGGGGTCTGGGCCCTGGGTTTTGGGGTCTGGGCCCTGCAGTCTGGGCCTAGGGTTTGGGCTTTGTGGTCTGGGCCTTGGGGTCTGGGCCCTGGGTTTTGGGTCTGGGCCTAGGGGTCTGGGCCCTGGGTTTGGGCCTTGGGGCCTGGGCCCTGGGGTCTGGGCCCAGGTTCTGGGCCCTGGGTCTGGGCCTTGGGTTTGGGCCTTGGGGTCTGGGCCCTGGGTCTTAGGGTCTGGGCCCTAGGGTCTGGGCCTTAGGTCTGGGCCCTAGGGTCTGGGTCTGGGCCCTGGGTTTGGGCCTAGGGGTCTGGGCGCTGGGTTTTGGGGTCTGGGCCTTGGGGTCTGGGCCCTGCAGTCTGGGCCTAGGGTTTGGGCTTTGGGGTCTGGGCCTTGGGGTCTGGGCCCTGGGTCTTGGGGTCTGGGCCTAGGGGTCTGGGCTTAGGGGTCTGGGCCCTGGGTCTTGGGGTCTGGGCCTAGGGGTCTGGGCCTTGGGTTTGGGCCTTGGGGTCTGGGCCCTGGGTCTTTAGGGTTCTGGGCCTAGGGTCTGGGCCTTAGGTCTGGGCCCTAGGTCTGGGTCTGGGCCTTGGGGTCTGGGCCCTGGGTTTTGGGGTCTGGGCCTGGGGTCTGGGGCTTAGGTCTGGGTCCGGGCCTTGGGGTCTGGGCCCTGGGTATGGGCCCTGGGCCCTGGTCTGGATTTGGGCTTTGGGGTCTGGGCCCTGGGCCTTAGGGTCTGGGTCCTGGGTTTGGCCTAGGGGTCTGGGCCCGGGGTCTGGGCCCTGGGTTTGGGCCTTAGGGTCTGGGCCCTGGGTCTTAGGGTCTGGGTCTGGGTTTTGGGCCTAGGGTCTGGGCCTGGGTCTTAGGGTCTTGGCCCTGGGTTTGGGCCTAGGGGGTCTGGGTCCTAGGGTCTGGGCCTTGGTCTGGGCCCTGGGTTTGGGCCTAGGGGTCTGGGCCCTGGGTTTTGGGGTCTGGGCCTTGGGGTCTGGGCCCTTCAGTCTGGGTCTAGGGTTTGGGCTTTGGGGTCTGGGCCTTGGGGTCTGGGTCTTGGGGTCTGGGCCTAGGGGTCTGGGCCTTGGGTTTGGGCCTTGGGGTCTGGGTCTTAGGGTCTGGGCCCTAGGGTCTGGGCCCTAGGGTCTGGGCCTTGGGGTCTGGGCCCTGGGTTTGGGCCCTGGGTTTGGGCCTAGGGGTCTGGGCCCTGGGTTTTGGGGTCTGGGCCTTGGGGTCTGGGCCCTGCAGTCTGGGCCTAGGGTTTGGGCTTTGGGGTCTGGGCCTTGGGGTCTGGGCCCTGGGTCTTGGGGTCTGGGCCTAGGGGTCTGGGCCTAGGGGTCTGGGCCCTGGGTCTGGGCCTTGGGGTCTGGGCCCTGGGTCTTAGGGTCTGGGCCCTAGGGTCTGGGCCTTAGGTCTGGGCCCTAGGGTCTGGGCCTTGGGGTCTGGGCCCTGGGTTTGGGCTTTGGGGTCTGGGCCTTGGGTCTGGGCCTTAGGGTCTGGGTCCTGGTGTCTGGGCCCTGGGTTTGGGGTCTGGGCCCTGGGTTTGGGCCTAGGGGTCTGGGCCCTGGGGCCTTTGCCCTGGGTCTGGGCCATAGGGTATGGGCCCTGGGTTTTGGCCTTAGGGTCTGGGCCTTAGGGTCTGGGCCTTGGGGTCAGGGCCCTGGGTTTGGGCTTTAGGGTCTGGGCCTTAGGGTCTGGGTCCTGGGCCCTAGGGTCTGGGCCTTGGGGTCTGGGCCCTGGGTTTGGGCCTTAGGGTCTGGGCCTTAGGGTCTGGGCCCTAGGGTCTGGGTCCTGGGCCTTAGGTCTGGGCCCTAGGGTCTGGGGTCTGGGCCCTGGCCCTGGGTTTGGGCCTTGGGTCTGGGCCCTGGGTCTGGGCCCTAGGGTCTGGGCCCTGGGTTTGGGCTTTGAGATCTGGGCCTTGGGGTCTGGGCCTTGGGGTCTGGGTCCTGGGGTCTGGGTCCTGGGGTCTGGGCCCTGGGTTTGGCCTAGGGGTCTGGGCCCAGGGTCTGGGCCCTGGGTCTGGGCCTTAGGGTCTGGGCCCTGGGCCCTAGTGTCTGGGCCCTGGGTCTGGGCCTTGTAGTCTGGGCCCTGTGTTTGGGGTCTGGGGTCTGGGCCCTGGGTTTGGGCCTAGGGGTCTGGGCCCTGGCCCTGGGTCTGGGCCCTGGGTTTGGGCCTAGGGGTCTGGGCCCTGGGTCTTAGGGTCTGGGTCCTGGGTTTGGGCCTAGGGGTCTGGGCCCTGGGTCTTAGGGTCTGGGCCCTGGGTTTGGGCCTAGGGGGTCTGGGTCCTAGGGTCTGGGCCTTGGAGTCTGGGCCTTGGTCTGGGCCCTGGGTTTGGGCCTAGGGGTCTGGGCCCTGGGTTTTGGGGTCTGGGCCTTGGGGTCTGGGCCTTGGGTTTGGGCCTTGGGGTCTGGGCCCTGGGTCTTAGGGTCTGGGCCTTAGGTCTGGGCCCTAGGGTCTGGGTCTGGGCCTTGGGGTCTGGGCCCTGGGTTTGGGCCCTGGGTTTGGGCCCTGGGTTTTGGGGTCTGGGCCCTGCAGTCTGGGCCTAGGGTTTGGGCTTTGGGGTCTGGGCCCTGGGTCTGGGCCCTGGGTTTGGGCCTAGGGGTCTGGGCCCTGGGTCTTGGGGTCTGGGCCTAGGGGTCTGGGCCTAGGGGTCTGGGCCCTGGGTCTGGGCCTTGGGTCTGGGCCTGGGTCTTAGGGTCTGGGCCCTAGGGTCTGGGCCTTAGGTCTGGGCCCTAGGCTGGGTCTGGGCTTGGGTCTGGGCCCTGGGTTTGGGCTTTGGGGTCTGGGCTTGGTCTGGGCCTTAGGGTCTGGGTCCTGGGCCTTGGGGTCTGGGCCCTGGGTATGGGGTCTGGCCCTGGGTCTGGATTTGGGCTTTGGGGTCTGGGCCCTGGGCCTTAGGGTCTGGGTCCTGGGTTTGGCCTAGGGGTCTGGGCCCAGGGTCTGGGCCCTGGGTTTGGGCCTTAGGGTCTGGGCCTTAGGGTCTGGGCCTAGGGGGTCTGGGCCCTGGGTTTGGGCCTAGGGGTCTGGGCCCAGGGTCTGGGCCTTGGGTTCTGGGCCCTGGGTTTGGGCCTAGGGGGTCTGGGCCCTGGGTTTGGGCCTAGGGGTCTGGGCCCAGGGTCTGGGCCCTGGGGTCTTTGCCCTGGGTCTGGGCCATAGGGTCTGGGCCCTGGGTTTGGGCCTTAGGGTCTGGGTCCTGGGCCTTGGGGTCTGGGCCCTGGGTATGGGGTCTGGGCCCTGGGTCTGGATTTGGGCTTTGGGGTCTGGGCCCGGGGCCTTAGGGTCTGGGTCCTGGGTTTGGCCTAGGGGTCTGGGTTTGGGCCTAGGGGGTCTGGGCCCTGGGTTTGGACCTAGGGGTCTGGGCCAAAGGGTCTGGGCCTAGGGGGTCTGGGTCTGGGCCCAGGGGTCTGGGCCCTGGGCCTTGGGGTCTGGGCCATAGGGTCTGGGCCTTGGGTTTGGGCCTTAGGGTCTGGGCCTTGGGTCTGGGCCTTAGGGTCTGGGTCCTGGGCCTTGGGGTCTGGGCCCTGGGTATGGGGTCTGGGCCCTGGGTCTGGATTTGGGCGTTGGGGTCTGGGCCTTAGGGTCTGGGTCCTGGGTTTGGCCTTGGGGTCTGGGCTTGGGCCTAGGGGGTCTGGGCCTGGGTTTGGGCCTAGGGGTCTGGGCCCTGGGTCTGTGCCCAGGGTCTGGGCCTTGGGGTCTGGGCCCTGGGTCTGGGCCTAGGGGTCTGGGCCCTGGGTCAGGGCCCAGGGTCTGGCCCTTGGGGTCTGGGCCCTGGTGTCTGGGCATTGGGGTCGGGGCCATAGGGTCTGGGCCCTGGGTTTGGGCCTTGGGTCTGGGCCTTGGGGTCTGGGCCCTGGGTATGGGGTCTGGGCCCTGGGTCTGGATTTGGGCTTTGGGGTCTGGGCCTTAGGGTCTGGGTCCTGGGCCCTGGGTTTGGCCTAGGGGTCTGGGCCTTGGGTCTGGGCTCTGGGTCTGGCCCTGGGTTTGGGCCTAGGGGGTCTGGGCCCTGGTGTCTGGGCATTGGGGTCAGGGCCATAGGGTCTGGGCCCTGGGTTTGGGCCTTGGGTCTGGGCCTTGGGGTCTGGTCCCTGGGTCTGGGTCCTGGGCCCTGGGTTTGGCCTAGGGGTCTTGGCCCAGGGTCTGGGTCTGGGCCCTGGGTTTGGGCCTAGGGGGTCTGGTCCTAGGAGTCTGGGCCATAGGGTCTGGGCCCTGGGTTTGGACCTTAGGGTCTGGGCCCTGGGTCTGGGCCTAGGGGTCTGGGCCTAGGGGGTCTGGGCCTATGGGGTTTGGGCCTAGGGGTCTGTGCCCTGGGTTTGGGCTTAGGGGTCTGGGCCTTGGGGTCTGGGCCTTGGGTCTGGGCCCTGGGTTTGGGCCTAGGGGGTCTGGGCCCTGGGTTTGGGACTAGGGTCTGGCCCTCAGGGTCTGGGCCCTGGTGTCTGGGCCCTGGGTTTGGGGTCTGGGCCCTGGGTTTGGGCCTAGGGGTCTGGGGCCTTTGCCCTGGGTCTGGGCCATAGGGTCTGGGCCCTGGGTTTTGGGCTTAGGGTCTGGGCCTTAGGGTCTGGGCCCTAGGGTCTGGGCCTTGGGGTCAGGGCCCTGGGTTTGGGCTTTAGGGTCTGGGCCTTAGGGTCTGGGTCCTGGGCCCTAGGGTCTGGGCCTTGGGGTCTGGGCCCTGGGTTTGGGCCTTAGGTCTGGGCCCTAGGGTCTGGGGTCTGGGCCCTGGGTTTGGGCTTTGAGATCTGGGCCTTGGGGTCTGGGCCTTGGGGTCTGGGTCCTGGGGTCTGGGTCCTGGGGTCTGGGCCCTGGGTTTGGCCCAGGGTCTGGGCCTTAGGGTCTGGGCCCAGGGTCTGGGCCCTGGGTCTGGGCCTTGGGGTCTGGGCCCTGTGTTTGGGGTCTGGGCCCTGGGTTTGGGCCTAGGGGTCTGGGCCCTGGGCCTTTGCCCTGGGCCATAGGGTCTGGGCCCTGGGTCTTGGGGTCTGGGCCCTGGGCCTTTGCCCTGGGTCTGGGCCCTGGGTCTGGGCCTTGGGGTCTGGGCCTTGGGTTTGGGCCTAGGGTCTGGGCCCTGGGGTCTGGGCCTTGGGGTTTGGGCCTAGGGGTCTGGGCCTAGGAGTCTGGGCCTAGGAGTCTGGGCCTTGGGGTCTGGGCCCTGGATTTGGGCCTAGGGGTCTGGGCCAGGGGTCTGGGCCCTGGGTCTGGGCCCTAGGGTCTGGGCCCTGGGCCTAGGGGTCTGGGCCCTGGGCCTTGGGGTCTGGGCCCTGGTTGTCTGGGCCAGGGGTCTGGGCCCTGGCTCACCACTCGCTGTCTTCTATCTTCTTTTCTTCTGCTTTTCACCTTTTCTTTAATCTTCTTCTCTTCTTTTCTTCTGTCTTCTTCCTGGTCCCTCCAGCTCCGGCGCGCAGCTTCAAAGTGGAGGGGCGGAGCCAAAGCAACATGTCTGGGAGGCCCCTCACATGCTGCTTGGCCCCGCCCAGCCAGGAAGTGAAGCTGCCAGGAGCCGGAGGAGACACAGTGTCTCCTCCGGCTCCTGCAGCAGCAGCAGGGACACAGCTCCGGATTCGGACTCATCGAGTCCGATACCGGAGCTGTTAAAGGGCGACGCCGCTGCCGTCGGGGGCCCGGGATCCCCCCACCGGGCCCGGGCCCCTTACGGCAGCATTGGGCGTAATGCCCTGATGGCGGCCCTGCTCATAATTCCTTCTTATATCCGGTTTGGTGGCTATTCCAACTGGTGTCTACAATGTGCGCACATTCTTATGTTTATATATTTAATCATGTCTAAGGCGGTCAATTGTTTAAATAGTCATTTATATCAATCAATACCTATCATTGATTCTGTATTGTCAGATGCGCATATTTGGGAGGATAATAACTCCTCTTTAATTAAATTTTTCTATATTGACATGTTTGTGGTTACTATCTACTATTCATGTCACTTGCGCTAATTATGTAAATTGGTGGACGCACCATTTACTTGAGTGATACACTTATTTTCTCACTGAATCAATGTGGGATTTTTTGTTTAATTTAAACTAATTTGTGTTCTAATTTTGACAACCCTTCCAATTTTTTAATTGAACAATAAAAGTATATGTTTTAATTGAATAATAGGTAATTATTCCTCGTTAGGGGATTTGATTGCCAGATCAGCCATGTTTTCCTGGACACCTACTACTGTTTCGAGCAGAGGGGAGCACAAGGAAAAGTGCTGCCCAACAACCAGGGCTGTGGAGTCGGTAGATAAATGTTCCGACTCCGACTCAGTTTTTTGTACCTTCGATTCCGACTCCGACTCCTCTGTATTAATATGCAAATGTATTTTATACATTCCTTGAAGGAAAGAAAGGCAACATACATGTCATTATCACAGGACTACTGGCTGGGAAGCCAACAGTCTACTGCATTGAACAGTTTAAGCAAAAGACAAACCAATGAAAACAACAAAGTTTTATTAATTTATTAAGTAATCAAGTGGCTGGATAGTAGCAGCAGCCGCATAAACATCAGGAACAGCAACTTTACCAGTCCAAAAAATACAAAGCACATTATTTGGTTGTTTTTAGAACAAAAACAAAGCTTATCTATATGAACCAAAAACAAAATCTGGAAAAGCTAGAAATGGTTTATATTAATCTTGAAATGTAGTTCTAGGCTTAGCAAATGCAAATCAATTCAATGTAGAGTTCTAAGGAAGAGAATTGCCTCTGCCAGATCCTTTCATAGAGGCTCTTAAGTCAGACTTTATTATTTTTAGGGCTGAAAATAATCTTTCGACACTGACTTGGGTGGGTGGCATTGCGGTAACTATTCTGGCCACATCACTAACCATCTCTGGATAAACAAGGATGGCTTCTTCAACGCTAAGTTTTGATGAGCGATCATACTTTTCAACTTCTTTTAGTGCTTTATAAAACTCCTGTTGGAATGTTTTTATTTGGACATTTACTGGTTCTGTAACGCTTATGCGACGTCACTTTCTTTTAGCAACTTCCATTTTGTTTAACAAGGAATCAAAGTCTAATTCTTCGTTTGAAGAAGATGATCCTGAGTTACCACTTTTGCTTAAAAGAACTTCATCCTGTGGAGGTATTTCAGGTCGTAATCCCTTCATGCGAACTGCGACATCATAGAGGGCCTTTTTCCCAGTAGCGTCTGTTCACTGTTCAACAAAAGTCGGCTCATTGGGTCGACATAAATAGCCGCTAACAAGATTTCATGTTCCAGCAAAAGACTCACATAACAAAACAGCCGACAGGACAAACCAGCAAAACAGACAGGACAACGAAAAAGACAAGAGAAAAGATAGTACAGCAAGGGGCAGAGTTCAGGGAATTAGATTAGTTCAGAGAGGGGAGAAGAGGTGGGGGAAAAAGAGGAAAGAAAAAAAAAGGGGTGGTGTCCCCTTTCTAACGGCGCACTCACATTTCACTTTCCTCCAACGGCAATTGAAGCATTTTTGTAAAACTCAGCGAGGGGGGGGGGGCATGTCACCTAAGGCTGGGGTCAGACGAGCGTAGTGTTCACGTCCGTGATTGCGCCTAACAGTACGTCCGTGATAGCATGAAAGAAAGCCCATAGGAGCCTGACACACGAAGTACGTCCGCACTGAACTGCGGACGCACAACAGCCACGACCCACGGACGCAAGGCAGGCAAGAACGTACAACCCCTAGAACCTAGAAAGTGCGCTGCGTCGGCAGCATCTGCATAGCTGTGTGTGTGAGTGATGGAACGTGGTCAGATGAACTGCATTTATACGTCCAGCATTTTTCACGGACAAAATGGTTTTGCATTTTAATTTATTTTCCCTCCTACATCCGTCAAAATATACGTCAGTGAAAAAAACGGACTGTGTGGCCACTACTGCGTCTTCCGTACTGACATACGTCCGTGTGCACAGACGCACAGTCTGTAGAAATCACGCTCGTCTGACCCTAGCCTAAGGGAAGCTTTCATATGTGCTTAAGATACAGGGAAGTAAAATATATTCTTTTACAGTTCTCTCTTTGATCACATATCCTTTGGAGTGATCACAATTGTGTAAGACAAACCAAGGCCATTAAACCAATTATACCTGGGGCCACAGTGTCACCGCTTTATACCCAAAGCTCATGCTAGATGCCCAGAAGGAGGAAAAAGTCTAGTAACTACTCACTAGAGTACGTTCGGTGACTTTTCATTCTCTTCAATTCGGCAATCCCATTTCGGCGACCCTGCGGTGTAAGCACCACAGGGCCATCGAAGTGCAGGGAAAAGCCACAGCAAACCCGACGAAAACTCACCACAAAACCCGGCGATTGCACGCCGAACACCCGCAAAAACATCTGGATTAACCCCGCCGAACACGACAGAAACACGAGCAGGAGCCGATCACAGCCGCTGGCTAAACCTGTCAATGCAGACGAATGGAGTGGAAAAAAAAGGTTGAATGTTTGAAAAGTGAAACGCGGTTTGCAAAGAAACTAATGAGCGAATATGTCTGAAATTTACATATGCGGTCCAAGGAATGATAATAAAGACGGCTGTTACAGAAAAAAGGACAAACGTTTAAAAAAAAATGCTTATAATATCCCTAAATTCTATAAATGAGACTATTTTACTGCAGAATATTATAATCAACGATTTATTAGATACTGAATTAAAATGGGAATATTTTTAACATTGAAGTCTATGGGATTCGCCTGAATAAATCTGCTGCATGAAGCCATGGCATTTCGGCAACTTTTCACTGCTGGGTTTTGTTCTCTGAATAGCCGAAGCTACGGGGATTTCAGTGCCCTCGAACAGGCACCGTATGTGCAGACAATTCGCCAACATTTGGCGAACTGCCTGCTCTCTGGATAGCGGAATGGTCAGTAAAGGTAACCGTACGCTGATTTTCAGCGTTCGGTTACCTATCGGCAGCCATTCGGATCTCTTTGAATAACCCTGACAATGTATTCTATATATAGAGTTAATTTTATTAGAATACCGTATCAAAAAACAATGTATTTTGTTGAAAGTGTCTGGAAACATGTATAATACATAAAGAATTGAGTCTATAAAACACCTGAAAGGACAGGGGGCTAGCCTGGAATTAGCGGAGACGAACACAGTGATCTCGTCCGTGTTGCCGCACAGTTTATCGTCCGTCATAGCATAGAATCAGGAGCAATAGAGACCCACAGAGTAAGTGTCCGCACCGAACAGCACACGCGGCAAACGGACGCAAGTTAGGCAAGAACGTAAAACCTAAGGAAATGAGGACAGCGCTTTCACTAATAACTATATTGTATATAGCAACAGAAAAAGAAGGGTCTCACGTATCTTGAAAGTGATGAGATTCCGATCTAAATGGACCAGGAGACCTCAAAATCAAAAATAAACAGTGCATAGAATAATACCGTTTATATAAATGAATTAAAGGATGGAGGGGATTATTTCACTCACAATATGTGGGAGCTGCCAGCTATCTAGTGATCGCCTCATTGCTAGGATTTATTAAAATAAAATGCAGGAAAAACAAAACAAGAAATATTTCTTTACCATTGATGAAGTGCCAGAGCGGCACGAAACGCGTCTGGTTGTTTGTAATTACTTGTTTTGTTTTTCCTGCATTTTAATAAACCCTGATGCTACATTTGGTGAAGCTTTGGATTTATTTTTGTGGAGTTGAGTATCCACTGACACTGGTCCACTGCATCCTAGCAATCCAGAAAGGAGATCCAAAGGATTATGCCATAAACTTCATGAGCCTGTCTTCCATGTGAAAGATCGGTGAGGTCAGACGGGGCCAATAACTACCCGTGAAGCGATCACTAGATAGCTGGCAGCTCCCACATATTGTGAGTGAAATAATCCTCTCCATCCTTTTATTCATTTATATAAACGGTATTATACTATGCACGGTTTATTTTTGTTTTTGAGGTCTCCTGGTCCATTTAGATCTGAATCTCATCACTTTCAAGATACGTGAGACCAGTGGCGTCACTAGGGTTGGTGTCACCCGGTGCGGGCCGCACGCCCTGCCCCCCCTTGTGACGCCCCCGTGTGAGACCCTTCCTTTTTTGTTGCTATATACAATATAGTAGCGCTGTCCTCATTTCCTTAAGTTGTAAACATATTTTTTGTTAAGGTGCTGGGAAGGGCACCTATTCTGAGGCGTTAGCGAGATCACATTCAAGTTCGCTATGGACAAAAATTTGTGTGTATAGGAACGTAAAACCGCTACAATGGACGCGCAGAGTGCGCCACATCCGCGTAGCTTTCTGTGTGAGTGAGATGTCAGACGCAGCGCTTCTGCGACGTACAGCACCTTGACGCAGGCAATGGATTTTCATATCCTTTTCAAATTTTTATCATTTTCCATATTAACCACTTCGCTGCTGAGGACGCGCTCAGCGCGTCCTCAGCAGTCCCGCTGGTGTGCTGAGGACGCGCTGAGCGCGTCCTCACATTGGGGTCAGCGTTCTGCCGGGTTCCGGCCGATCGCTGGCCCCTCCGGTGCGGGCTGACATCCTGGATGTCAGCCCGGCATCCGGACCAGCAGCCGCCAGAATTAGGTGTCATCGCGGGGGCGCGATGACACCTAATTCAGGCGCCCCCCCGCATGTGCGGAGGAGGCGCCTGAAAGGGAGGGGGGGGAGGTCCTTCGGACCTCTCTCCCTCCCGATCGGCGGCGCACAGGGGGTTAACCCAGGCATCATTTGGAAGGGCACAGCCTGCCCTTCCAAATGATGCCTGGCATTAACCCCTGGGGAGCTGGATCGCGAATCGGCGCTGAAAAGCGCCGGTTCGCGATCCTTTCCCGGAGCTGGCCGACATCTTGGATGTCGGCCAAGCCTCCGGGAACTCCCCCAGAGGACTGGCGTCATCGTGCGTAGCACGATGACGCCAGTCCTAGCGTTAACCCCTAACTGCCACCAACTGTGGAGATAGGGAGTTCCAATGAACTCCCTATCTCCCGATCCGTGGCAGCTAGGGGTTAAATTTTGGTATCGTTGGATCGGCCAGAGCATGGCCGTTCCAACGATACCAGACACTACAGTGAAAAATGTTGTAAAAAAAAAAAAAATGAAAAATAAAAAAAAATTAAAAAAAAAAAAATTAAACACTTTTTTTTTTTTTTTTGGTTTGTTAATGCAGCAATATTGTTCCCATTTCAATTATAATGTGAACAATGATGCTGCACTAACGATTTTTGTATGCGGTGCGTTTGTTAAAAATAGTGTCATTTTCCCCAAAAAAAAATGTAACGAAACCCCATCTCTAATTTTTTTAACAAGCGCACCCCATACAAAATATAACCGCAATTGCTCGCATGTTAAAATGTGAAAAAAACACTTTACACATTGTAAATTATTGAAAATACATATTTTATTGCATTTTTTGTTATAATATACAGACATGACATAACGTATACATATAATAATGACATATTATGAATCTACCGAGTCTGACGGAAAGAACGATATATAATATGTCTGGGTCATATACTAAAATAAGCCTTCAAAACACGTTTAAACATGATGAGCAAAACAGGTAAAAATGACCTCAGCATAGGGGCGGGAAAAGCCTCAGCAGCGAAAGGGTTAATTTTATTTCCCACAATTCCCTTTTTTTTTTTTTTGCTACGTCTGTCAAGAAAATCAGATCGTGTGGCGTCTACAGTATCTTCCGTCAGTACGTCTGTCCGTTCTACACGCATGCACAGTGCGCTCAGATTGCGTTCGTCTGACATTAGCCTTAGGGGAATATATAAAGCCCTGTAGGAATAGTACCAACCCCTAGAGGACTGGACGGTCAGTATAAAGGGCAGGTGCACCATTTAGGCTAATGCCAGACGAACGCATTCTGAGCGCACTCTGTGTGCGTGCATAGCGGACGGACGTACTGACGGAAGATACTGTAGACACCACACGGGCCGGTATTTTTAACGGATGTAGAAAAAAATGGAAATATGTGAAACAAAATTAATTTGTTAATCCACAACAGGAAGAGAGGTACATTCAACCAGACAAAAAAAACCTGAGTGTCGCGTGATGGACGTCGCGTCATCATGCACAAGGGACGCTACGCGAGGCCTGCATGGCGTCCGTTGCCACCTGTGTGGTGCGTGCGCACTTCGTGTGTTGGTCTCTATTGATCACAAATCAATGCTACGACGGACGTTAAACTGTGCGGCAACACGGACGTGATGACTGTGTTCCTCTGACGCCGGCCTGATCTAGATGTAACCCATAGTTGGACGTGTATTAACACAATCACATATCGGCAAAAAAGTCACAGGGTTATCAGAGAGAGGTGAAAAGCAGGAGAATGGCAGGAGAAGAGAAAATTCTAGGTCAAAATAGCCAAACCAGAAAAATTCTCTCATTTATCTCACTTTCCAAATTGGCTATTTTGACTTAGAATTTTCCATTCTCCCGTCATTCTCCTGCTTTTCACCTCTCTCTGAATAACCCTGATAGAAATGGTCTTGAGAAGGAATAAACTAGAGCCCATATAGAGCAAAAGGATACCATGTATGAATGAGACACTGTCACGTATCACACTTCAGGCAAAGGTTTAGAAATGCATAGTATAATACGGATATTAACCCTTGAAAAGCCCTGAGAATGCATGTATTGTCTACTCTTTTATATAGGCTCCTGTGACAGCTGTATATCCTAAAGTATAGAGCAAGATCCTGCATTTACATGGATCAGTATATGAGTAATGGGAGACACAGATCTGAACAATTAGGGCGACTCAGGCAGAAGTATGAATTAGTATAAGGCACTGCTAATAGCTGGCAGCCTGGTGACCCATGGTTGTGACCTTCTTCAGAGTCCAGGCCGGGGTTTGCTTGTGTCAGCTCCATCCTACTGGTGGGGTCCACTCCAGAATTCATTGCAGCCTGAGCACCTGACTTTTGGGCCCTGCCCTATAAAAGATCTCCACACCAATGCTGCAGTGATTTGATACAGAAAGCAGGTCTTCCTGGATCCTGAAAGTTTGCTGTGTGTTAGAATCCTGTAGTATAGATTTCTACTTTCAGTTTGGTTTTTGTTCCTGCTTCCCTTTGGTTAATGTTCTTCCCTCGGTTTGATTCACCTTTTTCTATATATTGTTGTTTCCAGATATTTGGGGTCATTTCTCCTCCTTGTTCCCTCTTATATTACCTGCTTGATATCCTTTAATGAAATTGCTTTACTATGGACTATGGGCTTTCTCTTTGTTTCTCTGCAGTTTCCTCTTATTTCTTGCATTTCTGCTTAAACTTGTAGCGGCCGCCTAAAGGACCGTTCAGTTTAGCATTCAGTTTGGTTTTAACCCTTTACATCTTCCTTTCTGATTTAATATAGTGTTTTTGTGTAGTTCTTCCCAGCAGTGTGCTGACTTCATTGCTTCCCCTTTGTAACTCACCCACTGATACTAGTTTGTGTTTTCTGGTATCCACCCTTAACCCCTTCCTTTCTGGTTATATCTTGTCCTACCCAGCAGTTGGTGACTTCATTGTCTCCTGTACATGGTCACTGTAGGACCGTGGTTTTCCTTTCAGTTTAGAGTTTGATTCCTTAACCTCTTCCTTTCCATATTAATTTGTATAATTCTGCCAGCAGTGTCTTTATTTAATTTGCTGTCCCTTTCTGTTTGCACATATGCCGAATAGGGCTTTGTCTGCCTTATGGGTCCCAACCAGGCTCTCGCTGGATGCCGCCCTGACCCCTAGATCTGTTAACCCCATAAGGACCAAGGGTCTTTAAAGGCAATGCATTTATGACAGAACAGTTGCGTCATTGGCCCCTAAGGGGTTAAGATTTCTATTTTCTCCCAAATTCGACCCTTAGTACCAGCTTTCACCTACTGCCCCCCCCCTGCTTACCAACAAGTAATACTGATCTACCCCTGGGCTGACGAACAATCCACTGCTGGGAATATGTGTCATAGTAATGGCTACTCAGCGATTACATTCGTAACGTGTAACTTCATGCAAGATCCAGCCTGAATCCAGGATCCCCCATGGAAATAGAATCCCGACTGGATGACTTTCAGCTGCTTGCAAGCAGACGCACGTGATTGGCCAGATGCATTCTGGGGCCTCAGTAAACCTAGACCTACTTCTCTGGGACAACACGAGCTCTTGAAGCCCTGGGTTACAACCGTGAAACGCGCGTCGTGTCTTAAGGATGTGATTGGTTTTCACAGCATTGGGTCTGCCATGGAATTGGGAGAATCCTGTCAGATATCACCGAGTATTTTCACTCTGGGCAAGTCCTGTCTTGGTTTTGGTGACAACTTGTTCTATACAATAAGGGTCACATTAGGGCGAGAACAGAAATCTTAGATCTAGGGCGTTGTAAGAGCTATTAGCCGTGCGTTACACACATTCATACTCCTGCTTGCGTTGCCCTAATTGTCTAGACCTGTGTCTCCCACTACCCCCATATTGATCCATAGAATTGCAGTGTCTTGTTCCATAGCTTGGGTTATGCTGTCACAGCTTATATTAAAGAGCAGACAATACATGCAATTTCAGGGCTTTTAAGGGTTAATATCATACTATGCATTTCAAAACCATTGCCTGAAGTGTGATAGAGCGTGTGTCTCCGCTCATGGTGTCCTCTATCCTATATGGGCTTTTGTTCCTTCTCAGTAATTTTTATGAATTCTTCTGCTGCTTATGTGATTGTGCTGATAATACAACATAGAAACATAGGTTCTTATCTGTCGACATTTTTCTTTCGGCCCATCTAGTCGCCAATTACATGGATACTTTACCTGGATTTATCTTTTGTTTAGGATAGCCTTATGCCTATCCCATGCTTGCTTAAATTCAATTACTGTTTTGGCCTCTACCACTTCTACTGGAAGACTGTTCCATGTATCCACCACCCTCTCAGTAAAATAATGCTTCCTGATGTTACTTTTAAACCTTTGCCCCTCTAATCTAAGACTATGTCCTCTTGTTTTGCTACTTTGTTTCCTTTGGGCGTTATCTCTAAAGGGAACAACTGGGCTTTATACTGTCCAGTCCTCTAGGGGGTTGGTGCTAGTCTTTAATAGGGCTGTGTGTATATAGATATCATCTCCCTAAGGCTCTGCTGTTTCTGGGCTAGTCCTGTCCTTTCAGGTATTACTCAAATATGTGTTATACATGTCTCAGGGTCTGCCACGGAATTGGGAGCAGTATATGCCCAATATCACTGTTTAGTCTGGGCAAGTTATATCTTGGTTTTGGTGACCGCTTGTACTATACTAAGGGTCACATTAGGGCGAGAATAGAAATCTTAGATCTAGGGCGTTGTAAGAGCTATTAGCAGTGCGTTATACACATTCATACTCCTGCCTGAGTCGCCCCATCTTGTATAGTTAAGGATATACAGTTTTCGCAGGAGCCTATATAAAAGAGACCCTACATGCATTTTCAGGGCCTTTCAAGGGTTAATATCCGTATTCTATGCATTTCAAAACCTTTGCCTGAAGCAAGTTAAGTGACAGGGTCTCCTTCATATATGGTATACTTTATTTCCTTTTTTTTCTGTAGGAAAGATATATTGATTTCTCATTTTTCAAGTATGTCCTGGGTGGCGCGTGTGTACTATTAGGTGTCTTGCCCAAGGACACTTACTGGAGAGGAGGCTCCTGGGGATCGAACCCATGTCTCCACAGGCTCTCTCCACGCAGAACAGTGATGTTACCTCTAATCCACTCAATTTAACAAGCGCACCCCATAGAAAATATAACCGCAAATGCTTATGTGTTAAAATATGAAAACATGAAAACATAATTTTGCCTCTGTATAAATCAATGGTCAGGCCGCACCTTGAATATGCCGTGCAATTTTGGGCACCTGTCTTAAAAAAAGATATTATATCGCTAGAAAAAGTGCAGAGACGGGCAACTAAATTAATAAGGGGGATGGAAGGGTTAAGTTATGAGGAAAGACTAACAAGCTTAAACCTGTTTAGTTTAGAGAAAAGGCGCCTTAGAGGGGATCTAATAACCTTATATAAATATATACGGGGCCATTATCAACCATTGTCTGATAACCTATTCATTAACAGGACTATACATAGGACAAGGGGTCATCCATTTAGACTGGAAGAAAGAAAATTTAGCTTAAAGCATAGGAAGGGTTATTTTACGGTGAGAACAATAAAGCTGTGGAATTCTCTGCCTGTTGAGGTGGTTGGGTCAGAGTCTGTACAGACTTTTAAAAAACGACTGGATGACTTCCTGCAGACACAGAATATTAAGGGTTATAATATTTAATATGTGGGTAAAAGCTTCTTGATCCAAGGAGAAATCTGACTGCCATTCTGGGGTCAAGAAGGAATTTTTTCCCAGTATGTTGCATATTGGCGAGCGCTTCAGACTGGGTTTTTTGCCTTCTTTTGGATCAACAGCAGTAGGTTATGTGGGAGAGGCTGAACCCGATGGACGCATGTCTTTTTTCAGCCTATATAACTATGTAACTATGTAACTATGAATAAAACACTTTACACGCTGTAGATTAAAAATTGAATTTTTATTACATTTTTGATATAATCAACAGCATGACATGACATGGACATCTAAAAATGATATATTAGGAGCCTGCCGGGGGGGGGGAAATTTCTGGGTCATAATAAAACGTGGCTTCTATTTGTGGTGCAGGGGTTAAAAGGTGTTTTAAAAAGAGTAGTGCATGCAATTTAATAATCATAATCTAGAAATGTAGGTGCATGGGGAAAAATGAACACCAGGCCTGCACCTCCCAAATGCATCTCTAGGTCCATGTACCCAAAGTCCAACGTGACTCTTATCACATGGGGCTCGTTTGCATCCCTGTAATGTATCCCTGGAATAAGTGACAGATGGTCATGTAAGATATTGTTGGACAGCCTCGAGTCTGGCCTTTCAATAACATTACATGATGTGGCAATATGTAAACTTGCAGTATTGGTCACTTTCCAATAATAAAGCGAATAATACTGCTGCAGTAACTCTGTGCCGTCTCCGTGGGAAAAGAAGCAATGAAACCTTATGTGTTCTTACATCAAAACAAACCTGACCACACATAAAGGTCTCCTACCTCTTGTTTACTTTGATATTTAATATGATGGGATCCTGGGCTTTATCACTTGCACCACAAACGCCAAATTAGTGAAAAATAATTATCCTCATTAGGACAAAGAAAATGTTAATTCTTGACGTATATACACTGTCAATTAGAGTTAAATTGTTGTGCTGGCAAATCTATTAAACTTGCTTCCTCGTTGTAGCCTCCCTGGATCTCGTCTGCAACACCCTGCCATGTCCAATCAAAGGACCTCTGCCTCCCCTGTACAGCCTGCCCCAATAGCCACCCCCCAACAGCCAACCCCCGACAACTATGCAGCCTCCACAAGGTCAATTGAGTATTTTATAGCCCCTCTGGTTGTAAATGTCAACTCTCGTGATGAACCGGTTCATATGAACTCCTTTATCACTGACTGTTCACCAAGTGGAACTGAATCCTTTCAAAGGATTCAAATCAAATCGAGCTTTATTGGCAGAGCCAAATACATTTTAGCATTGCCAAAACCTATAGGGAGGTTATATGTGGGGAATGGGCAAGTCCATGTACATTATCAGGGGTAAAGGGATAATGTGAAGTGGGGTGGAGGCGAGTCCGTGTTGGGGATTTAGAAGTCCGGGATCTCATGTACCTCAGTCTGTGACATTCTGTGATGTATTGGGCAGATATTTACGCCGCCTCCTCTTCTGGTTTAACACAGCTCTGGTCCAGCCCAGGCTCAGTGTCCCACCCCCCCACCCCGTGTCAGTCCAGGCTGAGTGTACCCGATAGGAGCAACAATGTATCTGAAGTTTGTAGAATGCAGTGAGGGCTATATCCGATACACACGGGCATCCATAATGTACATGCTTAAACATAACAAGGGAAAAGAGTGTCATCTGCGCTCGTTTCTACGTGTTCCATGTACAACAAAAATTGAGGTTTTTGTTTGTTTCAATGGCCATTGCAACGTAAGCCCACTCGCCACTTCAAGGCACCTCTTTAGAGTGGGTACCTAACAATTGTGACCAAAAGGCCGCTCTACTGAGCAGCTCCAAGCCCCTCCAGCTGCTTTTCAGCGAAGGAGAGGCAAAGATGGTGGCTTTTATTTATACACGCACCAAACACTTCCCATTTGGGATCAAAAACAAAAACATGGAAAAAGGAACAGCTGCAGAACGACTGACTGGTGTTACAAGCATGATATACATAAATACAGAAAAATACTCCTGGCAGTTGCTGCCGCTCCGAAAATAAGTGAGTATGAGCGCGACGCCATTTTTTCTGTATTTATGTATATCATGCTTGTAACACCAGTCCGTCGTTCTGCAGCTGTTCCTCTTTCCATGTTATTGTTTTTAATCCCAAATGGGAAGTGTTTGGTGCGTGTATAAATAAAACCCACCATATCTCTGCCTCTCCTTGGCTGAAAAGCAGCAGGAGGGGCTTGGAGCTGCTCAGTAGAGCGGCCTTTTGGTACATGTTAGGTACTCACTCTGTAAAGAGGTGCCGTGAAGTGGCGAGTGAGTTTACGTTGCAATGGCCATTGAAACAAACAAAAACCTCAGTTTTGTTGTACATGGAACACATAGAAACGAGCGCAGATGACACCTTTTTTTTCCAAGATATAATATATGTCCAAAATATTTTAATATGTCTACTATAATATAATTTGTTTGGTCTACATTGTTATCATAGTCATTTATGATTCTGTACGTGTGATGTGATGTGATGCCCGTGTGTGTATGCATGTGCCAGTGAGCATATGACTACAGACATGATGCACTCCGAGCACATGTCTGGTGACTGGCAGCGATGTCATGTATGCAGGTGTGTGACAGTACGTACAACAAAGTGATGACCAGCATCTCCTCCGGTGGTATGGCAGCCCTCATGTTGGTGTCCCTCTTGGTCAGCGGCTCGCGCACCAGCGACAACAGTTCATCAGAGGGGATGGACATCTGCATGTAATTGAAGAACTTCACGGGGTCACTCTCTCGCAGTGGCCTGTACAGCATCACAAAGTGTCCATGCGTGGGTCTGGCAGCGTTAATTTGATGAACCCAGGTTCGCCGCTTTCTCTTCCTCTTAAGGTACAGGTACCCCATTCCAGCAAACAGAAAGACTTGTACTGCATCCATCTTGGAAAAAATGCCACCATACACAAAATGGTTTTTATACCCCTTCCCCTTATTTTTTCATTCAGCAATTGATTTGATTAATCAGATTTCTGTCTTTTTTCACAGCTCCGTCAAAAAATACGTCCAGAATTGCGCATCGTCTGACCGCTTTTGCGTATTCCATAAAAAAATGCGTTCGGACGCATTAACGCACTTTTTGACGGTAGACGTCAAAAATACGTTAGTCTGACCCTGGCCTTAATCATCCATTTTTAGGTTTAGATTTGTAGTGCACATGGTTCATTTGCGATGTAGAAACCTTATAGATCTAGGCAACCAGGTGGCTGAGTGGTTAAGGCACCACATTGCCAATCCAAATATAAACTGCAATACATGGGTTCAAATCCCATCACCAACATGCTTTCCACAATGCTGGCAATACAAAATATGCAAATTGGGCATTCTCAATCATCCTTTTTTAGGTTTACATTTGTAATGCACATGGTTCATTTGCAATGTAGAATCCCTAAAGACTTAACCACTCAGCCACCTGATTTCCTAAGGCACCACATTGCCAATCCAAATATAAACTGCAATACGTGGGTTCAAAATATTCTGGATATAATAGTTACTATGGGATTACAGAATATTCCGGATATAATAGTTACTATGGGATAACAGAGTATTCCGGATATAATAGTTACCATGTGATAAATAAAATATCCAGAATATTCTGTTATTTATTTTTATTTATAAAGGATTTTACCAGGAAGGATACATTGAGATTTCTCTCGTTTTCAAGTATGTCCTGGGTTCAAGAACATGGTTACAGAAATACAAAGTAGTAAAATGCAAGAAATTAACACAAAACAAATATACAGATTAACAGAAAATAAATATGTAGGAAATATAGTCACTATGTTACATGTTTACAGGCGCATTCCGTATTGAGGTATGTTAATGGGGAGCTCTTAAGGGACTTTAGACTGGGGGAAGATTTGATGGCGTCTGGGATGTTATTCCATAATTGTGGTGCTCTGTAGGAAAATGAGAATCGAGCCACTTGCTTTTTGTATCGTGGTATTGCAAGTAAGGTGCTGGTCCTGGATTGGAGGTCATAGGATGAGGGAACTGCTGAGGGAAGCAGCCTATTCAGGTAGGGTGGCAGCTTCCCAGAAAAGCTCTTAACCACTTGGCTGCTATGGAAACGCTCAGCGCGGCCAGCCAAGTGGTTCTCCTGTGCTATGGATGCGCTGAGCGCGTCCATGCACAGGAGGCAGCAATCCGCTGGATTCCAGCGGATTGCTGTGCCCCCCCCGGTGCGGGCTGACATCTTGGATGTCAGCCCAGCACTCGGGACCCCGGCGGAGCAATTAGATGTCAATGCGACGGCGCGATGACATCTAATTCAGGCGTACCACCCCCCGCATGTGCGGAGGAGGCGCCTGAAAGGGAGGGGGAGGTCCTTCGGACCTCTCTCCCTCCCGATCGCCGGGGAGCAGGGAGTTAATACAGGCACCACTTGGAAGGGCACAGCCTGCCCTTCCAAACGGTGGCTGTCATTAACCCCTGGGGAGCCGGATCACGAATCGGCGCTGAAAAGCGCCGGTTCGTGATCCTTTCCCAGAGCTGGCCGACATCTTAGATGTCGGCCAAGCCTCCGGGAACTCCCCCTGAGGACTGGCGTCATCGTACATAGCACGATGACTCCAGTCCTGGAGTTAACCCCTAGCTGCCACCAATGGTGGAGATAGGGGGTTCATTGGAACCCCCATCTCCCGATCCGTGGCAGCTAGGGGTTAAAGTTTGGTACTGTTGGATCGGCCAGAGCATGGCTGTTCCAACGATACCAAACATGAGTATGAAAAAAGTTTTTTTAAAAAAATAATTAAAAATAAAATAAATATTAAAAAAAAAAAAATAATTATAAAAAAATAAACAAGCTTTTTTTTTTTTGGTTTGTTAATGCAGCAATATTGTTCCCATTTCAATTATAATGTGAACAATGATGCTGCACTAACGATTTTTGTATGCGGTGCGTTTGTTAAAAATCACGTCATTTTCCCCAAAAAAAATGTAACGAGACCCCATTTCTAATATTTTTAACAAGCGCGCCCCATACAAAATATAACCGCAATTGCTCTCATATTAAAATGTGAAAAAGAAACACTTTACACGTTGTAAATTATTGAAAATTCATATGTTATTGCATTTTTTGTTATAATATACAGACAGGACATGACGTATACATATAATAATGACATATTCTGAATCTGCCGAGTCTCACGGAAAGAACGATATATAATATGTCTGGGTCATATACTAAAATAAGCCTTCAAAACACGTTTAAACAAGATGAGCGAAACAGGTAAAAATGAGCTCAGCACAGAGGCGTGAAACGCCTCAGCAGCAAAAGGGTTAAACACCAGGTTGGAAAGGTGAAGGGTGCGTCTAGATTCCAGCGAAGGACAGTTTAGCTCTTTTAACATGTCACAATGGTGGGTCATGTAGATTGTAGCACAAAGTGACAGAATGAGTTATAAAATGTAGTAAGTTTCTGGAGGTGCGTTTGCGGGGCGGCTGCATACACTACATCTCCGTATTCAATAGCTGGCATAAGCATTTGTTGTATAATCTTGTTACGTCCTCAGCCCCCGCTGTGCCCCCTGGGGGGTCTGGGCAAGAGGGGGGACCGCTGGCTGGCAGGTTGCCAGCACCTTCTGCTGGCAGATCAGCATCTGAGGGGGCGGGGTCAGGTGTTACCAGGAGCCACGGACTATAAAACAGGGCTCTAGCTATGACCTCATTGCCCTGTTGAGTTATTCATGCACTGCTATTTGTTGATCTATACTTTGTATTACTGGTGACGACCCGGCATTGTATGCGATTCCTGTTCCTGTTTATTGACCCGGCTTGGCTTTTGACTACTCTCTCTGTGTATTTCTGCATTTGACTGCCCTGCACCTTGAACACTTCATGGATTGCTGTTACACGTCTGCTGTTTCTGAGTGTCCTAGGTAACCTGTTGGTCTTGAAACCTTCAGAGCCTAGAGACAATTCAGTTAACCCTTGTGTCTCCTTGTTACAGTCTGGTTTTTAAACCTTTTTGTATTTTTCAAGCCGATACTTCTGCCCTCAAGGATCCCAACACCGTTACTCTTGGGTAAGCGATACAGCTACCATTACAATTTCTTTTTGCTTCTAGCTCAGAGCAGATATAGGGTATATTTGTTTTTACCAGACCCCGAACATAAGACTGTTTTAAAGGAACAGCACCAAAAAAATGCATTTACTCATTTTATGTCACTGATCTTTCATGTGTTTTTGGTTCGATCTTCCTTTTCATGTGACAATCCTCTTGCTTCTTTGTTGTAAACTGTCCCTCTGCTTGCTGGTTACTTTGTGGCAGCCGGGTTAGATTGCCAGCAGAACCCAATCAAACTTGGCCGGCTTGGTTGGACGAGTTGTTCTCTGCTGTGACCATGTCCCCTTTCCCTGCTTCATTACTTCCCCCCCCCCCCCCCCAGCTTGACAGCCTGGCTGAGTGTCTTTCTCTCTCCTCCCAGCCCCCCCCCTCTTCTTGCACAGCACAGACTGTGGGTATCTCCTACCTTTTTAAAGCCCAGACATGACATCAGTCCATATGCATGATGTATGCCTGGGAGTGATGGGAGCAGCAATGTATCTGAAGCTGCAGTGAGTGCTATATTGAATACAATGCAACTCCTATCACGCACAGGCATCCATAATGTAAATGCTGGCTGTACTTTCAGCAATTTGGGGGGGGGCAGTCTGCTCTTTATCTTTGAATAACCCTGTTTTTCCCTTGTGTATACTTAGACTGTTTAGTTTGTCAGTGTGTGTGTATATATATATATATTATACTTCATGTGTTCCAGATCTTTACTCATTAGCTCATTTTATTATTTTTCTGGTTTAAATCGCCAGCTGTACTTATGTCGCCCCCCCCCCATTACCTGCTTCACCATCATTCAGTGCTAGTAATGGACATTATGAGTATCTGATGTCCTTCAGGCTTTTACCCTGCTGTGTTTCAGGACTTTATCAACAATTCCCATAAAGTCCAGGGCCACTAGAGGGCGCCAGAGGACACGAGTGTCAAAATACAGTCTGATTAAGCCTATAATAAAACCATACGTGGAAAATATCAGACCTAGTATTGCTAGTGTAAAAACACTTTCCCCAGTGATTTCTGGGTCAATGTGATCTGTATGTCCATGGTTTCCCTATTCATAGGATGGTGACATGGCTCGCTCTGAGATGAAAGGATTTGTGACCGTTTGCCTTGAGGATTAACGTTAACAGCAAGCGAGCTGCTGATTTGTTAGAGAAGAGCCGATACATGAGACTTCTTGGTCACAAAGTATAGGACAGTAAGGCAAACGGGTCTGATATCCTTTCATCTCAGAGCGAGCGATGTCACCATCCTATGAATAGGGAAACCATGGACATACAGATTACATTGACCCAGAAATCACTGGGGAAAGTGTTTATACAGTAGCAATACTAGGTCTGATATTTTCCATGTATGGTTTTATTATAGGCTTAATCAGACTGTATGTTGATACTCGTGTCCTCTGGCGCCCTCTAGTGGCCCTGGACTTTATGGCATTTTGGTTTCTTGCTTTCTATCCTCTACCACATTATTCATTTTCTCTGGGTAACCCCCTCCCCCAACCTTGAGCGACGCATAGTATTTGGCTCAATTGGCTGCCATTCATTATTCCTACCAAATCTACTTGTCAGCAATAGTCACCCATACCTTCTTTTATATCCGATCCAGGAGATGCCTTAAGGTCCGACAGGTGCTCGATTCTGCTACTCAATGGGTTTCCTGAATATTAATAAACACTAATGATTGTTCTTTTCTCTTTTTTTTTTTTTTTTTAGCAGCTGCAAATTATCCTTAAGAGAAGTCCCCACCCTCTAAACATGCAACACTTCGACTTCACTCCCCTGCGAGGTGGTGTTGCTCATTTTTAGGGTTTCATTCACACTTGGGACCCTCCTCTCGGGTTCAGCTGCTGAGGTATTAGCAGGTCCTTTGCAGTGAACCAGTGGAGTGCATCCTCAGCTTTCCAGCCAGGACACATGTAACACGTTGATGTCCCATGAATGTCTTCCACAGGCTGATCTATTGCGTGTTCCCTTGGTGGGTGGGCAACTTGGTCTCGCACAGAGACTGGGGCACACCAGTCACCATCAGAGAAGGGGAACCGCTGGCCACCAAGACGCATTGCACAACATTCCAACAAAGAATAATAGATTGTGGGTATAAGCAGGGGATTCATACAGTCACTGATAATGGGACTGGGTTTGCCAGACAGGATCGTGACAACTCCAACCTTTAACAGATGTAAACATTCTAGATTGGGGGGTTGAAAAGCCTAGAGGCCCCCACAGTAATCCTATTAGCAGATAGTCAATAACCATGCACAGCAGACAACACCCTGCACCTAGAAATGTAGTTGCATGGGGAAAAAATCAACACCAAGCCTGGACTACATAGTTACATAGTTACGTCCATCGGGTTCAGCCTCTCCCACATCACCTACTGCTGTTGATCCAAAAGAAGGCAAAAAACCCAGTTTGAAATGCTTGCCAATATGCAACATACTGGGAAAAAAATCCTCCTTGCCCCCAGATGGCGTCAGATTTCTCCTTGGATCAAGAAGCTTTTACCCACATATTAAATATTATAACCCTTAATATTCTGTGTCTGCAGGAAGTCATCCAGTTTTGAAGTGTGTGCAGACTCTGACCCAACCACCTCAACAGGCAGAGAATTCCACAGCTTTATTCTCACGGTAAAATAACCCTTCCTATGCTTTAAGCTAAATTTTCTTTCCAGTCTAAATGGATGACCCCGTGTCCTGTGTATAGTCCTGTTAATGAATAGATTATCAGACAATGGTTGATAATGGCCCCGTATATATTTATATAAGGTTATCAGATCCCCTCTAAGGCGCCGTTTCTCTAAACTAAACAGGTTTATGCTTGTTAGTCTTTCCTCATAACTTAACCCTTCCATTCCCCTTATTAATTTAGTTGCCAGTCTCTGCACTTTTTCTAGCGCTATATCTTTTTTTAAGACGGGTGCCCAAAATTGCACGGCATATTCAAGGTGCGTCTGACCATTGTTTTTTTTTTGTTTTTATACAGAGGCAAAATGATGTTTTCATCCCGAGATTGAATTCCCCTTTTAATGCCGATACCTTGCTGGCCTTGGCGGCTGCTGTTTGACATTGCACATTGTTACGTAGTTTGAAGTCTATGATTATTCCCAAATCCTTCTCCTGCTTGGATTTCCCTAACTCCGTACCATTTTAGGGTATACGTTGCTTGTGTGTCTTCACTCAAGTGCATAACTTTGCATTTAAGTGCCCAGTCCCCCAATCGAAATCCCTCTGCAGAGAAGTAACATCCTGCTCACATTTGTATTACTTTTCCTAGTTTTGTGTCATCTGCAAACACTGATACATGACTTTCAATGCCTATCTCAAGGTCATTTATAAATAAATTGAATAGTATTGGTCCTAGAACAGACCCGAGGGACACCGCATGTAACATTGCACATTGTTACTTCGCACTTATCCTCAGTGCTTTTCCCGTGAAAGAGTTTATGCCAGTCAATGACATTGAGAGCTTCCTTTATTTTAATAAAGTTGGCCTTTTTAAAATGTTTTAGCTGCCGCTATGAATGTGTTTTTTTTTTTTTTATTTCAAGTCACTATTTCCCAACTATTCCTTTTACATTAACCCCTTTAGTGACCGGGCAATTTTACACAAATCTGTCCTTTAGTGACCGCTGCTGTTTTTACGTTTCTGCGCTGTTAGTGTTTAGGTCAAATTTTCCTCTTACTCGTTTATTCAACCCACACATTATACACCCTTTTTCCTGCCATTAAATGGACTTTCTAGAAATACCATTTCCATCATATTGCATAATTTACTATAAAAAATTATGAAATATGGTGAGAAAATGGTAAACACTCTTGTAATTTAATCCCCAAAATATACAACCACCAAAAAAGACCCTGGATAAAAAAATGTTGTCCCGAGACTAGAAATGCCCAATTTTTACATGTTTTTGCTTTTTAACCCCTTCACTGCTGAGCCAGTTCACCTATGTGCGCTGCGCTCATTCTGACCATTTTGTGCTAATTTGAGTTGACAGCCTGGGTCCTACTTAATTAAACCCCACCCCAGACAAAAAAAAACTTTAAAAAAAACTTTTTTTTCTTAAACCAAACCTGGTCATGTTTGGTATCATTGGAAAGGCCATGATCAGGCCTTTCGAATGATGTCAAATATGACCATCTAGCTGCAATGGATAGGGAGATAAGGGGATCCTAAGGATCCCCTTATCTCTACATGGCAGCTAGATGGATAACTGGCCCACTGACATCCTCACACATGGCGAGGTTGTCAGTGGGTGGGGGGGAACAGGAGGCTTGGCTGACATCCAAGATGTCAGCCCCCCTCCAGGTTCGAAACGCATTTTGGCGCCGAAACGCGATTCAGCAGCGAAATCCTTAATGCTATACACCACTGGAAAGGGGAGAATCTCCCTAGCTTCAATGGTTGGATAGAGGGCTCCGCAGGAGCCTCCCCTCCATTGATTTGCATGGGGATGCCTGCTGATGACATCACCACGCAGCATGGTGACGTCATCAACCTCTCCTGCCCATGTAAATCACATGGGCAGGCTTCCTCCCTGCCAGATCGCCGAGGGGGGGGGGGGGGTTAGGCGCCCCTGACGTACCCTGTACATCAGTGGTCCTTAAGGGGTTAATATTTGAGAAGATCCACATTATTGGTTATAACCAGGTCCAGACAGTTATCCTCTCTAGTTGGTGTTTCTACCAGTTGTGACATGAAGGTATCATTTAAAATGTTCAGGAACCGGATTCCCTTTGCTGAATTACTAGTCCCCCTATCCCAATTAATGTCGGTAATTAAAATCTCCAATAATTAAAGTGCTACCATGATCTGCAGCCTTCCTAATTTTCCAACAGTTGTTCTTCCTCATCATTATCTATATTAGGTCGCTTTCCAGTTGTGTAATATTAGGCTTTAAATCCTGATTTACATATAAACATACTCCACCCCCTTTCTTATGTTTCCTATCCTTTCTAAACAATGTATAACCGTTTAAGTTTACAGTCCAGTCATGCGTTTCATCCCACCATGTTTCTGTTATTCCTATAATGTTGTATTGCTTAGTGGTGCTATTACCTCTAGTTCCCCCATCTTGTTCTTGAGGCTCCTTGCATTAGCAAGCATACATTTAATGTCTCTACCCACACATGCTGAATGCGACTTTACATTACATGCCTCCACTGTTCTGACATTACCCACTCCCCCCCTTAGTCTGAGCTGAAACCCTTCCGCTATCTGCTGTCTCCATTTTGTAAGCATTTACCCTTATTTCTCTCCTCCACCATTACCTTTCTCTTAAGTTACCTTTACTTCCCTTCAACCCCCCCAAACCATCCCCCCCCCCTCTCTCCCCATAAATAAAACACATGACAAAAGTATTGGCGGTTTGAAAAGGTCACGTCTTTTATTTATAATCAAGGCCAAAAAACATTGCCTTTGTGGCAGAATTATCAGCGATCCTCGCTTTCTTGGACTAGGTAACACCAGATAACACTGGTACCATAGATCCAGCCAGATAACACTGGCAACCGCAATGAACCACCAGCATTGCCCAGAAATAGCGGCCGGCCCCACGTGGCTAAGCTAGCGCGACCACACGCTGCTCTCTTTATAGCAGATAGCAGGCCCGGGAGGATCTTCAAACCAGGAGGCTACCTGTGTTTGGCCGCACAAACCACCACACAGACCCCCAGATCCTCCCCCTCTATCGCCTCTCCACGTGCCAGGGCCGCATATTTCACCGCCCCCAAAAATGAGGACCCTCTTTTTCCGCCACCAATAAAAGACCGTGACCTTTTCACTTACCTTACACAAAGGTCTTTATCAGGCCTTTGATGTTGCCAACGAAAAGGTTGTTCCCCGCTTCGGACAAATGGACGCCGTCATCCCTAAACAATTCCTCCTGCCTTGTCACTATGTTCTGATGCTCCAGAACCTTCCCTCCCATCTCCAGCATAATCTTTTTCGCTGCCTGGTTTAGCTTCTTTCTCCCGATGTATCCTGCACCCTGCAGTTCCTCCGCACTAATATAGCAATTACGTTAGACCACACTTTCTGAACATCCGGCCATTCCTTCCTGAACCACCTAAGTGTTTCCCAGACCCTATTCTGCAAATCTATAGTTGTCATAGCCCCTATGTCGTTACCCCCTAAATGCACTATCATTATATCTGGCTTCCCCACCTTCTCCTAGATTCCTGTGCTACCCCTAAAAAACTGCGCCCACCCCATACCCCTTCTTCCTATCCCCCTAATGCCAGCTTTTAGTGAGGCTGAACCCTAGGTTCACTCCCATCGTTGTACCCACAGCGTGAACAGCCGCCCAGTGCACATAGTGTCCCAGGATCCATACTCTTCGCCCGCTCTGAAAGAAAAAACCCAAAAAACAGAATATTAACGTTCAAACACATACCAACTTTTTATCGCGACTGTAAATTGAATCAGGGTTATATACCTACCCCCGCTTATTCACAACCCTCTCTTCTCTTAGTAAATTATGAAATACCAGCTAACCTGCGAAGACCGGTGCCCTTTAAACAAATTCCCTTTCCCCATCGCTGTTTAATCCTAACTGCTCGCGATCTGCCAGAGAAATGAAGGTTTATTAATTTTATTTTTTCCCCAAAAACAGAATATCCCCTATGTCGTTAATGTAATAGAGCAGCAGGAAATGCTGGCAGAATGCTTGGTTGTGTAGGGAGAGCCTGTATTAGCAGTAGGAAAAGGGAAGTGCTCATGCCACTGTACAGAGCACTGGTGAGACCTCACTTGGAGTACTGTGTGCAGTACTGGAGACCGTATCTCCAGAAGGATATAGACATCTTAGAGAGAGTTCAGAGAAGGGCTACTAAAATGGTGTACGGCTTGAAGGAGAAAAGTTACCAGGAAAGGCTTAATGATCTTAACATGTACAGCTTGGAAAAAAGACGAGACAGAGGAGATATGATAGAAACATTTAAATACGTAAAGGGAATCCACAAGGTAGAGGAAGGGAGTATATTTAAAATGAAACAAAGTAGCAAAACAAGAGGACATAGTTTTAGATTAGAGGGGCAAAGGTTTAAAAGTAACATCAGGAAGCATTATTTTACTGAGGGTGGTGGATACATGGAACAGCCTTCCAGTTGAAGTGGTAGAGGCCAAAACAGTTATTGAATTTAAACAGGCATGGGATAGGCATAAGGCTATCCTAAACAAAAGATAAATCCAGGTAAAGTATCCATGCAATTGGGCAGACTAGATGGGCCGAAAGGTTCTTATCTGCCGACATTTTCTATGTTTCTTTCCATCCCAGCAACGTTACAGCCTTTTCCACAGCCGCTATGAATTGCAACCTGGACAAAATTGGTTCCATCCTCATGCCTCAAAAAAAACCAAAAAAAAAAAAACCTATGGCCATTTGCAGGAGCCGCCTCCAAATAACCTCTTACATAACACCGGGCATACCTCCACTTAACCTCTGTATTACGCTCCAGTCTTTGTGTAATATACCCTCCCCCCTCTAAGTAATGGATTCCCTTTGTCTTCACATGCCTCTGTCAGCCCCTCGCCCCCCCAGCAACCAAGGTCGCCCAGCTCATGGTTATCTGATGCATGTTATCTGTTCCTAGCTGGATGTGATTACATTGTCTCTGCACCTTTCCTCTCTGTGTGTGTGTCCCTTGCACAATGTAAATCAATGTAGTCTCCATTTTGAGTTGGGCCATAAGCAGTACTTCTGCGGAATACTGACTTCAAGGGGAGCAGTCTGCCCGTGGACAGGAACCCCTACGTTACAGCCTCGTTCCTCGAATGCCCTCTGGGTTAAGCTAAATGGGGACTTCTCTAAAGGACCAGCCATTCTACCTAACAGCACCTCCTTCCCCCACTTTTCTCTCAATATTTCTGGCAGTTCATATGCTGATTTCAACTGCTTTACTTTCCTACCCCCCCCCTTCGCTTCACCCCTAATCAGTATCTTGAAGCCTTCCATAAAAAACCCTTACTCCATTCTCCTTATCCTCCATCTTAAGGCTCGCCAGCCCTGGAATCCTTTCCCACGTCTTTAACCCACGTCTTTAACCCACGTCTTTAACCCACGTCTTTAACCCACGTCTTTAACCCACGTCTTTAACCCACGTCTTTAACCCACGTCTTTAACCCACGTCTTTAACCCACGTCTTTAACCCACGTCTTTAACCCAGTCTTTAAACGTCTTTAACCCACGTCTTTAACCACGTCTTAACCCACGTCTTTAACCCACGTCCTTTAACCCACGTCTACCAATGAAACGGTTTCTTGCTTAGTATATTAATCTATAGGCCCGAAGTTAAGTCAGCCTACCCAAAATAGTGAAACAGCATTTGCTAACATACAAAATCACTGTTTAGTTGATAAGCCTCTTCAGAAATTTATAACAGACACATTTAGATGTGTATTTGGTTAGTAATGGTTATATTCATAAGTCTGGCAGAAACCATCTTGATTAATTAAGTTGCGCAAATGTAAATTTAAACAGATTATACAGTTACTGCTGCCGCACTTCCTCATTGACAGCAGACCATGTGACTTTTTGAGGTTTAAGATGGCTGCCAGCCATGCAGTCACTGATTACCTATGTTTATAAGATCATACAGACTATACAAATAATAAGGTTTGATCAAGTATTACAAAGTGAAGCAAATATCAACGAGCATATTCTAGCTAAAATGCAAATCACTACAACGGGTAAATTAGTGCGTATTTAACCAAATAGATTACACACACACGCATACAGTATAATGTCAAAATAGTGACAAATTCACAGAATTAATACACTTAATACTTATCCACTCCCAGGCTTTCTTATGATGCTACGAGTGGGAAAGATGAGGGAGTTGTTGCTCATGTTTCCTCCATTTTGGAGATAAGTCTCTCCTCTCTCTCAAATAAAAGACAAAGTTAGCGTTCTGAAATAATTATTTACTCACACTGTAGCAAGTGCGCAAAAAAGATGGACATTACTGCTGTCACTTCAAAAATTGCCTCAATTAGTATAGTGAACTTAAATACAGTATACAAATGAGTTTATTCATCAACTTATTGCTTAGCTCTTGGAGTTACTTTATTTATTTCACATACGCCCAGGTGAGACAATCCCCCTCCCTTCCAGAATATATTACAGATAACAGGCTAGCCACTATACAATAGATAAAGCTCCAATCACTGGACAATAGAAAAGCTAACATTGGGATTGTTTACCCTTGCTTCTCTAAACAGTGTGCTTAGGGAAACCCAGGATGTTAGAGTGCAAGCTCTTGAGCAAGGGGCCTCTCCTACTGTTTAATGAGTGTAAAATATAACAACTTATAACTGTAACATACAGATACACACTTTGACAACAGCATAGCACATCACACACACTTTACACTATATACAGAGACAATAAACTGTAAAGCAAAATACTTGCAAATAAACATTGGGGCGGCCGTTTTATCACAGGTTGCTTTGTATGCTTCTGGCCTGTTCAGTACAAAAATGACTGCAGCTCATTAAAATGTATCGATTTTGGAGTGCTATTTGGTGCTAAAACACCCACTATTCATGTGCGTGATTCTTAAAATTGACCGTCAGTCATTTACTAGAGTGAGCACTTTAACTATAAGGCACAGCAATCCTCAGACTCAGGCAAAATTACTGAACCAAATGCACCAATCACATACAAAACAACAAATCACTGAATTCTGGCCGAGTTATACCAGAACAATTAACCTATTCATAATTACTATCATGCAGATACTACACAAAATTAACAAGGGAATACAGTATTGCAAAGTGTAACGAATATCAAAAGCATCTACTAAATAAAACCTGCAAATCAATACAATGGAAAAACCTGCCCCTATTTATCCAAGTAATAATAGAACTAGGAATATATATATTTAGCAGACTATATAATAGGGAATATATAAAAGATTGATACAGCCAGTAATACTTATCCAGTCTTTGGTTTTCATATGCTGATGGTGATGGTAAAATGGAGTTGGCTGTCCAAAAAAGACAAAGGTTAGACTGATTCCTTCTGTCCTTTGCTTACCCTTTTCTATTACCCCTGGCCCTCCCCTTTCTGTTATCTGCCCCCGAGACCCAATCCCAGCGATACCCTGAAACAAAAGGAGAACCATAGTAACTCCTCCCAACTTTCAACTCTTTTCTTTAAACAGGGAAATTGCTTAAACTTTTCTCGTTCCCATCCAGTCTCTCAACAGTACTAAGATACTGTATCCCTCCCCCCCTTCCACTAGTTTAAAGTCTCCAACCTTTTAACCATCCTGTCCCCCCAGCACAGCAGACCCTCTTCCATTCAGGTGCAAAATGAGCCCAGTGCTCTAAAAACCCAAAGCCCTCCTTCCTGCACCAAGCATTGACCTCCCTGATCTCCCACTGCCTTTCCACTGTGGCGCGAGGCACAGGTAGGATCTCAGAAAAGACTACCTTGGAGGACCTCTTCAGTTTACTTCCTAATTACTTGTCACACGGGGCTCGTTTGCATCCCTGTAATAATATAACTCTGGAATAAGTGACAGGGGGTCATGTAAGATATTGTTGGACAGCCTGGAGTCTGGCCTTTCAAATAACAAAACATGATGTGGCAATATGTAAACTTGCAGTATTGGTCACTTTCCAATAATAAAGCGAATAATACTGCTGCAGTAACTCTGTGCTGTCTCCGTGGGAAAAGCAGCAATGAAACCTTATGTGTTCTTGCATCAAAACAAACCTGACCACATAAAGGTCTTCTACCTCTTGTTTACTTTATTTAATATGACCTGGACCTAAATAACTTGCGCCACGAACTCAACTACAGTGAAAAATAATTATCCTCCCTAGGACAAAGTAAAAATGTTAATTCTTTAAGTATCAACACTGTCAATTACTGTAAATTAAATTGTTTTGCTATTAAATTTCCTTTCTCCCTGCAGCCTCATTCAATCCACTCGAATGGACCCAAAGCCAAGCAGCAGGCCAACCACTCCGAGCGAGCAGGAGCCCGGCATCGAGCAGGAGCCCGGCATCGAGCAGGAGCCCGGCATCGAGCAGGAGCCCGGCGTCGAGCAGGAGCCCGGCGTCGAGCAGGAGCCCGGCGTCGAGCAGGAGCCCGGCGTCGAGCAGGAGCCCGGCGTCAAGCAGGAGCCCGGCGGCGACTGTAGGGATATTAGCTGGCGTGTGTAGGGATATTTGTGGGCGGGCATAGTGTTTGCTGCAGACAGCACCCTCTACCTAGAAATGTAGATGCCGGGTGACTTCAGCTTGGCAGCTGGCAGGGGAAAAACGTGCACAAGGCCTGCATCTCTAGGTCCATGTACCCAAAGTCCAACGTAACTCTTGTGACACGGGGCTTGTTTGCATCCCTGTAATGTAACCCTGGAATAAGTGAGAGGGTCATGTAAGATCTTGTTGGACAGCCTTGTCTGGCCTTTCAAATAACAGAACATGATGTGGCAATATGTAAACTTGCAGTATTGGTCACTTTCCAATAATAAAGCGAATAATACTGCTGCAGTAACTCTGTGCCGTCTCTGTGGGAAAAGAAGCAATGAAACCTTATGTGTTCTTACATCAAAGCAAACCTGACCACACATAAAAGGTCTCCTACCTCTTGTTTACTTTGATATTTAATATGATGAAATCCTGGACCTAAATATCTTGCGCCACGAACTCAACTACAATGAAAAATAATTATCCTCCCTAGGACAAAGTAAAAATGTTAATTCTTTAAGTATCAACACTGTCAATTACTGTAAATTAGTTAAATTGTTGTGCTATTAAATTTCCTTTCTCCCTGCAGCCTCATTCAATCCCACTGACATGGCCCACCCCCGAAGTCGAGCGGCCCTCCTCCGAGCAGCCTCCTGCCCAGGCGCTGGCGATCCACAGCCTGGCGGCGCTGGCAACCCTCCACTGCAGCAATTAAGTGAGTCTTTTGTAGCTCCTCTGCTTGTAAATTTCAAACTCTCGTGATAAAGGAGTTCATATGAAACTGTCACTGAACTGACTGAATCTGTTCAAGTGGAACTAAATCATTTGAAAGGATTCTCTGGTTTAACACAGCACAGAGAAGATCTGGTAATGTGATCCTTCTGTGTGACGTCAGCAGCTGCCGCCGGCTCTGCACACGAGTCACTGATTCAGAGCTGGTTAGATCCGCTCCTAACCACAGCACCAGAATCTGAGAACAGTGCACCGACTCCTAGAACTGTTAGCAGCAGCTCTGATCACACGGCAGCTCCTTGAATATAGAAGGATCCAAGGATTATACTGCGGCAGTGATCAGGGCTGGGGTTTCCATAGATTTAAATGATCTCCAAATCTGCTTCGCTATAATTCATGCTATCCCTGTGACCGGCAAATGAATAGTGGACTTTGCTGATGAGGTGGAGAGACAGGCCAGTCAAAGCAAAACTCTCCATAAAATCTTCATTTAATATTGTGGCGTGTGAACGCTTTACCAACTGACGAAGCAGTTTACAGCGTAACGTGTCTGTGCTGTTTAATCCATATTAGGGTCGAAACATCGATAATGAGAAGTCAACTATTGTCATTATCGATCGGTTTGTGTACAGTGGCGTCACTAGGGTTGGTGTCACCCGGTGCGGTAACTTATGGTGTCACCCCCCCCCCCGAGTTTTAAAGGTTTTTTTAACTACTTTTGCTCATAAATTAGTACTCCCATATAACACTGAATGCTCATAATACACGGCGCACATTACTGTGAGGTTTATTGCTGGAGCTCTGATATGCTCTTACACAAATTTGGGCAAACTGACAGCAAGTACAGTGCCTGTTCGAAGGCAGTGACAGTCCCATAGAGAAGTAATGGTTAATCTGTTCAGAGACACCGAACAGCAAAGATATGTCCTGATGTCCGGTGTTTTCATTTGGCAGGTTTATTCAGGGCAAACAAACACCATAGGTTTCAATGTTAAAAATATTCCTGTTTTAACCAATATCTAATAAACCGTTTATTCCTTTTTAATCCATATTAAATCTATTGTTTTTTTGTATCCATTGTAACCCTTTTTTTCTAACAGACTTTATTATCATTCATCAGAACTTACAGATGAAACTCTAAAAATTAGAATATGGTGCAAAAGTTAATTTTCAGTAATGCACCTTAAAAGGTGAAACTAATAGACTCATTTCATGCAAAGCGAGATCTATCAAGCGGTGATTTGTCATAATTGTGATTGTGGTTACAGTTCATGAAACCCCAAATCCACAATCTCAGAAAATGAGAATATTCCATGCAATCAATAAAACAAGGATTGTACATAGAACAATATGGGACCTCTGAAAAGTGTAAGCTGCCGATGTACTCAGTGCTTGGTTTGCAGCAATTCCTGCCTCAATGTGGCATGGAAGCGATCAGCCTGTGGCACTGCTGAGGTGTTATGGAAGACCAGGATGCTTCAATCTTTCTCTTGGCATAGATTCTCTATGGGGTTCAGGTCAGGTGAGTTTTCTGGCCAATCAAGCACAGTAATCCCACGGTCATTGAACCACATTTTGGTGCTTTTGGCAGTGTGGGCAGGTGCCAAGTCCTGCTGGAAATGAAGTCAGCATCCCCATAAAGCTGGTCTGCGGAAGGAAGCATGAAGTGCTCCAAAATCTCCTGGTAGATGGCTGCATTGACCCTGGACTTAATGAAGCACAGTGGACCAACACCAGCAGATGACATGGCTCCCCAAATCAACAGACTGGAAACTTCACACTGGACTTCAAGTATCTTGCAGTGTGTGTCTCTCCATTCTCCATACTCTGGCTCCTTGGTTTCCAAATGAGATGCAAAAGTTGCTCTCATCAGAAAAGAGGACTTTGGCGCCACTGGGCAACAGACCAAGTCTGTTTTTCTTTATCCTAGGTAAGACGCTTCTGATGTTTTGTTGTTCAGGAGCGGATTGACAAGAGGAATACGACATTTGAAGCCCATGTCCAGGATCCGTCTGTGTGTGGTCTTGATGCACTGACTCCAGTCTCAGTCCACTCCTTGTGAAAGTCCAACTCTTTTGAATGGCTTTTTCCTGACAATCCTCTCCAGGCTGCGTCATCCCTGCTGCTTGTGCACCTTCCATATAACTTTCTATTAATGTGCTTTGATACAGCACTTTGGGAACATCCAACTTCTTTTGCAATGACCTTTTTGAGGCTTTCCCTCCTTATGGAGGGGTCAATGATGGTTTTCTGCACAACTGTCAGGTCAGCAGTCTTTCCCATGATTGTGATTCCTACTGAACCAGACTGAGAGACCATTTAAAGGCTCAGGAACCCTTTGCAGGTGTTATGGCTTAATTAGATGATTAGAGTGGGACACTTTGAGCCTAGAATATATTGCACCGCATCACAATATTCTCATTTTCTGAGCTTCTGGATTTGGGGTTTTCATGAGCTGTAACCCTAATCACAAAATTATGGCAAATTACCGCTTGAACTACCACATATATTTGTTTCACCTTTTAAGTTGCATTACTGAAATGAACTTTTGCACAATATTCTAATTTTTAGAGCTTCACCTGTAGATGTTAATTCCAGATCTTTCATTCAGTTCTTTTTAAAACGGCAGGCGACAGGTTTGCGGCAGCATTCGGTGGCTGATTCCCTGCACTTCAGGGACCCTGGTGAATTCACCAGGGAAATTTGATTCCCTAAAGTGCAGGGACCAGAACACTGACATGTCTGCGTCATTTCGGTGCTCTGTGAATATCCTCTTTGTGTTTTTTGTTTTGCCACCCCATGGAAAGTGCCTACCCAGGACATACTTGAAAATGAGAGCATTCTCAATGTATCCTTCCTGGTAAGATTTTAGTGGAAGAAAGATTTTTTTTTTTTTTATAGGTTGTCACCTGGTGCGGGCTGTAGCAATGCCCCTGTTTGTGTACACACTCACTGTTGAGTCAGACTGAGTTAAATGTTCTAACCTCTGATTCTGCTTTCATCCTATGTTTGCAGCAGCTCTGATCACACGGCAGCTCCTTGAATATGAAGGATTCAAGGATTAGACTCGTGTCAGACGAGCGCACTGCAGAGTGGAAGGAACGTCCGCTCTCACTGTTCCTTCTCTCCGCTGCTGCTGAGTGCGCTTAGCTGTGCAAATCGCGATCCTCTTAATTGAGGATTGCGCTTTGCAGCTCCCTTGACATGCTTTCTAGCGCATCAACAGCGTCACTACAAGGACGCTTGGTGAGAGCACTGTGCGCATGCACAAGCTTGTGACTGGCACCCATCAGAATCACTTTGCTGCGACGGGTGCCGGTACAAGCGCGCTTATCTGACACGGGCCTTATACTGCAGCAGTGATCAAGGCTGGGATTTCCATAGATTTAATGATCTCCAAATCTTCTCATTTGGATTAAATTCTAAAATTTGAAAATAATTCATGCTATGCCTATGACAGGCAAATGAATAGAATCCCCCCAGGGAATAACCTGTGAAAGCCTCTTGTTTCCAGCTTGGCATCGTTGGAAAGGCTTGACGCTGGCCTTTCCAATGACTCCTCCCTTCACCTTGTGGGGTGCACAGAATGGAGAAACCCCCAGAACAGAATTTCACCCAAGTTGCCACTGACCAGTGTAGCGTTTTGCTTTCTGTTGCTCATGGGTCAGCAGCCTCAGCCCTACAGTTTTAGACCTACATCTCCCTTGATGTTCAAATTACTCAGATTGGCTGAGCCTTATGGGAAATGTAGTCTAAAATGATCATAAAGCTTGCTGACTCCTGCTGTAGACCAGCTTGTTTCTTACATTACTTGTAAGTAGTAATGCTCTTTGTTTTCTTTCCAGACCAAGTGCAGGAGTTGCTGGATTGGCAGGCGGAGGAGACCAAAAAAATAACCAAAATCTGCATTCGCCACAAGATGGCCAAAAAAGGCCTTAAATTAAAACTCGCCCACCAGGATAGAGGCATTGCCCAGCAAATGCGAAGACTGCACAAAATAAATTTGCAGACGGAGTCCAAAATAAAACAAATTATTCATAACCTTTAATTTCTGATATTGGGTTTTCTTTTCTCTTTTGAGTTAATCTCGTAAGTAGTTTTGTACAAATTTGTGTAGTGACTGCAATGTTACACAACATGCCTGCCACACGCTACACATTCACTCCAATCTGTTGGACTGGCACATGGGGCGTCTGTGTAAGCAGTAATAGAGATGTGCGTTTCGTTTCATTCCAAATTGAATTTGGAATGAATTGCGCTTGATTTGTTGTTTCGCTCGTACCTGACATGTCGCATCAACCTGGTAACAAAATACACGCAAACGAAACCTTGTCGCTGGGTTGGTTTAGGTATACAAATTGGCAAGGTGAAGTCATTTTCGTTGTGTAGCCTTGGAACGATTCACCTAGTTTCAGGACACTGAATCGTTTATGTTCTAGAATCATCAATGGACTGACTGGGGGTTGGATTACTGACAGCAAATCGGCAGCTTCCTTTTCTGATGAAGGTTGGCACAGACACTGTCACTGCATTTCTTTCTTGGGTGTTGTACATTTGTTTTCGCTACTTGACTAATGTTTTTGCGACTGGAAGAAGAGACAGATGCTCACGTAGACTTAGATCATTTCCACTTTACAGTCGCTGCAAAACTATTACTCTCACAGTCCAATACAAGATCTTTATATTTTTGGATGCTTTATTCCAAATTTGTATTTATGATTTTTTTAAGTGCCACAGCCTGGCATTGATCTTTTGTGTCTTAAGCTGGAGATGCACTGCACAAGAAGGAACATGCCTGTAGGCGCTAGGCAGTGCTGTGTGTCGATGCACTGTACTCAGTGTGTGAATTTTTGCAGTGTTAAACACTAACGATTAATTTAAATCATTGCTGGTATTACAATCTTTGCATTTTTTTTCATGTCTAACGTGCATAAAAAGGATGTGCAAAATGCACGCGCAGTGCTGTCTCGCACAAAAATCTTTGGCTGATTGCGGGGTAAAGAAAGCCAAGCCCCACCGGTATCGGATCTTCTTGCATCTGAGGAAAGCGGTCACCTCCCAAAAGCTCCGTCAGGGTCACGAAGGGAAAATCCTTGTAAAGCTGCATTGCTTCCAGTCTGACAGTTGCAACTTGGCGGCCACATCACCTGCAACCGCGATCACATCTCGTGTCTGCTGATCCGGACGCCATGGCAAGATCCTCGGGCAGTCTATTGATAGTTCCAGCAGGCGCAGGAACCAGTGTTGACCTCTCCATAACAGGGTCACCAGGACCACAGTCACATGTGGTCGAACGAGGTCTCAGGTTCGGACTCAAATCATGGCGAACGGGGGGGAAAATGCAGTGTCTGTGCAGAGACCAGTCCTGCAAAAATGCATCCGTTGCCCTCGCATTTGGATCCGAGCGCCAACTGTAGAAGTTCGAGAGCTGACTGTGGAGGCGAATAGATCCGTCTCCAACGGACCCCAGAGACTCCGCACACTCGAAGGTTTCGGGTAGCAGATGGCAATCTCCCGAATCCGTTGTGTCTCTGGAATTCCAGTCCGCTATCAGATTGTCCTTGCCGGGCAGAAACTGGGCACGGACCACATACCCTGCTTGAAAACAGTGGTCCCAGAACCTCAGTGCCAATTGAGTCTGCATTGGGGATCTGGGGCCCCCCAGGCCGTTGATGTTGTGTACCGCAGGAAAATTGTCCATCCGTAGAAGGATGGTGCAATTCGATTCCCCTCTGGCAAAACATTGAATCGCGAAAAGGCCTGCCAGAATTTCTAGGCAAATTATGTGTAGGAGACGTTCGTCTCGTGACCAACCGCCTCCTGTGTCTAGGACTGCAACGCACCCCCACCCAGAGCGGCTCGCGTCTGAGTCGATTACCAGAGATAGGGGAGGAGGAATGATGTCCTTCCCGTTCCAATATCGGAGGTTCCTGATTCACCACAGTAAATCCGAGAGGGTCACATAGAGAGCCCACCTGAGAAATGGGCCATCTGGTGTTGGAGGGCCCGATAATGAAGGTGCTGGGGGTACCGCCAGGCGAGCTGCGGTCAGAAGGCCTATCATGCGAGCCAAGGACCTGAGCGGGAAAGTGCGTTTGCGGAGCAGAGCACTCACTTATTTCTCGACCAGAGTTAATTTGTTGGGGGGGTGGGGGGAGACTGAGGCGCATTGTTCATGACTCAAGGGTCAACCCCAGGAATTCCAAACACTGCGTCGGAGTCACCACTTATTATTATTTTTTTTTATCCCCAATTGAGAAGGAACCCTAGGTCTTGAAGCAATTGAGTGGTCCATAGTATGTGGACCTGGAGTTGTGGCACTGAGGGAGCCATGAGAAGGAGATCGTCTAGGTATATAAGGAGACAAACACTCTTTTTCCCGTAACGTCGCCACCACGGGTTTCAACAGTTTGGTGAAACACCACGGGGTGGACGAGAGCCCGAAGGGAAGACTGGAGAATCGCCAGAGATTTGGACCCCAGCGGAACTGTAGGAAATCTCTGAACTCCAGAGCCACTGGAACTGACAGATAAGCGTCCTTCAGGTCGATTATTTATTTTTTGGCCTGCCAGGCCCCTTGGAGTAGAGTCGACGGAAGGCCCTGCAACCGACTTACCTGCCACCCCGGCTTCTATCAGTGGGGGCTGCAAAGCCTGAATGGCTGCTAATACATTCTGAATGGAATTATCAAAAGGAGCGTGACATAGAGGCCACCTCCGCTTTCACTGCAGCCGATTATAGAGGCCTGTACCTGCGGATCCAGAGGATCTGGAGAGGGGCCCAGGAGCTGCTTCAGCGATCAGCAGAAAGCTCGGGGAGAATGGCGCCCGGCATGTGAGATGGCGTGTAGGCGCCTCCTCGGCCGGGGATAGTTCCGGCTGCGAGGGGAATGCTGGAGCGGCCGGCAAGCTCAGAGCATGTAAAGGGAGCGGTGCAGAGCACAGTCTATTCAGAGCGCAAAAAGACTCAGCCGGCGTCAGTTATAGGATCGGAACGCCGGAGACCAGGTCAAAATTATTAATTACGCTGAGCGCAGAAAAATCATACTTAACTCTCCTGCGCCAGCAGCAAGAAAGAGGACGATTTCCGGTTCTGATTGGTTCTACTGGGTGGAAAAGGTTAACTGGATTGGAGGATATGTGAAGGGAGGGGTGTAACCTTTTTCTTTATTGAACAGTTTTTTTCTGTTTTTTTTTTTTGCTGCTGTTAATAAAGCAAGAAAGAAATGCAAATATGAGCCTCCGAGTCGTTGCACTAAAATTCCAAGGCCTGTGTGAAAGAAACGTGGAGCTGACTTTGTTGCTCTCTGAACATCAAATGGATTCTAACCAGGAAGTAGCTGCAATGTATTGCTTACTAATGGCCGACAAATTAAAACAACAGTGCCCTAATACATTAAATGCATGGAAATCTATGATTGCCAGAACAGTGAGACTCCCTTATACCAATACAGGGCCAGTAGCCACTGGAAGGCTATTCCATGTATCTACTACCCTTTCTATATCACTGTTACTGCCCCCACTAGGAGGCTATTCCATGTAACAGTGATCTAGAAAGGGTAGTAAATACATGGAATATCCTCCCAGTAGGGGCATTAATAGTGATCTAGAAAGGGTAGTAGTACTAGTGGTGTAGCGTGCGGGGGAGGTGGCCCTGGGCGCAGTTTTTTAGGGGCGCCGGTTTGGGGCGTCAGTGGGCCTCCCACCGGTTTCCCTGTGATGATCAGTCATCAGTGCACACAGGCAGCCAGCGGCGCACTCTGTAAACGCTGCGGTGGTGCCTGCACCGCCCCCTCACGTGACATGTCACGTGAGGGGCGGCGCCAGTGCAACGTGCCTGCTCCAGTTTTAGACTGGGATGCAGGCACGCTGTAGGCACCACCGCAGCATTTACAGAGTGCGCTGCTGGCTCCCTGTTAAGTGCACTGATGATCATCAGAGAGAAACCGGCGGGGGCCACTGTGTCGCCCAAAACCGGGCCCCTACCGACCTGCGGGCCCTCAGAGCCGGTGAGCAACGGGGGGGAGGAACAATGTATATTCATGTTTGAGCTACTGGGGCAAATATATCCATGTTTGAGCTACTGGGGCAAATATATCCATGTTTGAGCGACTGGGGCAAATATATTCATGTTGAGCTACTGGTGGCAAATATATTCATGTTTGAGCTACTGGGGCAAATATATCCATGTTTGAGCTACTGGGGCAAATATATCCATGTTTGAGCTACTGGGGCAAATATATCCATGTTTGAGCTACTGGGGCAAATATATCCATGTTGAGCTACTGTGGCAAATATATTCATGTTTGAGCTACTGGGGCAAATATATCCATGTTTGAGCTACTAGGGCAAATATATCCATGTTTGAGCTACTGGGGCAAATATATCCATGTTTGAGCTACTGGGGCAAATATATCCATATTTGAGCTACTGGGGCAAATATATCCATGTTGAGCTACTGGTGGCAAATATATTCATGTTTGAGCTACTGGGGCAAATATATCCATGTTTGAGCTACTAGGGCAAATATATCCATGTTTGAGCTACTGGGGCAAATATATCCATGTTTGAGCTACTGGGGCAAATATATCCATGTTTGAGCTACTGGGGCAAATATATCCATGTTGAGCTACTGGGGCAAATATATCCATGTTGAGCTACTGGTGGCAAATATATCCATGTTTGAGCTACTGGGGCAAATATATCCATGTTTGAGCTACTGGGGCAAATATATCCATGTTTGAGCTACTGGGGCAAATATATCCATGTTGAGCTACTGGTGGCAAATATATTCATGTTTGAGCTACTGGGCAAATATATCCATGTTTGAGCTACTGGGGCAAATATATCCACGTTTGAGCTACTGGGGCAAATATATCCACGTTTGAGCTACTGGGGCAAATATATCCACGTTTGAGCTACTGGGGCAAATATATCCATGTTGAGCTACTGGTGGCAAATATATTCACGTTTGAGCTACTGGGGCAAATATATTCATGTTTGAGCTACTGGGGGCAAATCTATTCATCTCATGTATCTCATGTAGAAAAACTGGCAATAATAAGAGAATTATTAAGAACTTCGAATCTTCGGAAAAAATACAATATAAAATTAAAGAATTTATTACTTGCCTGTCCACCCATGTGATATATGTGCTAGAATGCGATGTGGATTGCAGTACGTAGGTCAGACCTCGAGAGCTCTCTATATTAGAACTAATGAACATTTATGCAATATTACGAGAGGATATGCAAAACACAATGTTTCAGTACATTTTAGAGATAATCATCAATGCAATCCAAGAGGGATTAAATTCTGGGCAATTGAAAAAGTTAGAAAGAATTGGCGAGGAGACAATCTGATTGAGAAATAAATTAATTAAAACAGAGATGAGATGGATTTTCGTTTTCGATACTATGATTCCTAGAGGAATGAATGTAGACTTCGAAGTCTGTCATTTTCTATGAATTTATTCATTTTTATTTTAATACTTTGTATGTCTTTTGAGTATTAATATATTTACTCTCTTGATAATTAATTGGAGACTAATTTTTAGGTAATGTTACTAGATATAGTCCTTTTAAGTTTAATCTTTATTTACCCCTTTTTTTGATACTCTTGTCACATGACTTGTTCTGGTTAAATAACCCTGTGTTATATATTTTTAATTATTTGATGTATAAATATAGATTTTCTACGATCTCATGCTGATTAGTGATAATATAATCATGAAATTTCTATCTTGACCATCAGAGGTAGCTGTTATGAGGATCGGCCAGTTAGGAGTATAATAAGTTCAAGTTATGTGCTGGGTATAAGTGTTTTTAACTGATGCCTTCTTTGCATATGTGTTTGATCTCTTCCGATTTTTCTTTCGAGTTTCTGTCGTTCTGACAGTCGAAATTTAAGATCCGAAAGATTTCATGCTTAAAAGAGAAAGTGCCGTTGCGATAGGGGAAATCGGAGATCCGAACGACTTCATAACGAAAAGAAAAATCGTAAATATCCGTTTGAAGATCCGAAAACGGAAATACGTCACACGGAAGTCAACCAATCACATGTCGAACGCAGGTGAACCGCACGCCGAATACATGCGTTTTTTTACATGGACACAGACTATATAAGGGGAAAGGTGGCCCCTGGGGGACTTTTTTGACTGAGGAAGCCTACAGTAGTAGGTGAAACGCGTCTCGATTTATACACACTTTATTTTGGTGTCTTGCTATTAATAAAAAATTTTTATTGTTTTTTCAATTGGTCCCTTTTTAGTACCTTTCCTATTAATTTTACCATTTTACCCTATTTTGCACCCTTGTACCGTGGTACACCTTTGTACATTTGGGCTATATCATTCTGCAACGGAGCTGTGTTTTAACGAAAACCAAAGGCTGAGGATGGACCCCCTTTGATAAGTGGTCCCAGGCGTCTATACAGAGCCACTTTCAATAGAGGCTCTGCAACACGTGAGTGTAATTCCTTCTGACCTTTATTCCTCATTCAATTTACAGTATTACGCTATTATTGATTTTTGTCGCGAGATCATAACATACTTCCGGCCTAAAGCTACTATCAAGCCTGGAAGAAGAAAAAGTATTGTAAATCTCTTTTCCTGCTAATGGGTGGAGCCCCCCAGAAGAGGCTTAAAGGCATACATTTGGAGTCTTGCAGACTCCCTGTTTGTGAGTGGAAATCTCATCTCTTTCTGATTTATTTGGTGTATATATAATACTATGCCATGAGATTTTCTCCTTGTCTCTTTTAGAATCTGATGACATTTAACAGATCTATAATTCCACTGAAAGAAATAAGAACAAGGGAAAGAAAGAAAAATAGAGCTTGTTTGTTTTCATCTTTCCGTTCAATATATGTGTGGTCTTTGTCTAACCTTTTAGCGCTCCTTTTTCACTGTAAAGTGTTTTTTTTCGGCAAATCTATTCATGTTTGATCTACTGGGGCAAATATATCCATGTTTGAGCTGCTGGGGGCAAATATACATGTTTTGAGCTGCTGGGGGAAAATCTATTCATGTTTGAGCTGCTGGGGCAAATCTATTCATGTTTGAGCTACTGGGGGGCAAATATATTCATGTTTGAGCTGCTGGGGGCAAATCTATTCATGTTTGAGCTACTGGGGGCAAATCTATTCATGTTTGAGCTGCTGGGGGAAAATCTATTCATGTTTGAGCTGCTAGGGTGTCAGGATCCCTGGCTGTAGCCATCCTGAAACCCCCCCTGGTGGTACACTTCTATGTAATGTTCCTGCCCTGTAACCAGCATTCACTATCAGCATCCAGCAATGCAACAGTTAACTCACAACCAACACACGTGACACACAAAATAAAGGGCTCTGCCCCACAATTAACATTGCTGGTTCATTACAGCTCTTGTGCCGAGAGAGTGAGGTGCTGCTAACTCGCTGCTCTGCTATACCCATCTGTTCCTGTTTATTATTTATGTTTCCTGCAACTCCACCATCATCCTTCTGAGAATCATCCGGTCAGTTTATTTCCACATCATCCTCCCTACCCCTTCCCACCTGCTTATCAGTGCAGGACACTGCATCCTGGGCTCATACCCCTGCCATCCAGGTGCCACCCAGGTACCACCCCCACGTTCCTGACATGGGGGCACATCTATTCATGTTTGAGCTACTGGGGCAAATATATACAGGTTTGAGCTACTGGGGGGCAAATATATTCAGGTTTGAGCTGCTGGGGGCAAATATATTCAGGTTTGAGCTGCTGGGGGCAATATATATCCATGTGTGAGCTGCACATTACTGTGGGTTTTATTGCTGTGGAGCTCTGTGATATGCTCATACACTCTGTACATTACATTGTATCACAATGCCCTAATGGTGGAAGGGGCATGCTAACGTGTCAACAGGTTGGGGGCGCACAATTCTTGGCTGACCCCGGGCGCTGACAACCCACACTATGCCACTGGGTAGTAGATACATGGAATATCCTCCCACTGGGAGCATTAATAGTGATATAGAAAGGGTAGTAGATACTGCTCTCACTGGGTGGATATTCCATGTAACAGTGTTTATAGAAAGGGTAGTAGATAAATGGAATAGCCTCCTATTGGGGCAGTATCTGCTACCCTTTCTATATCACTGTTACTGCCCCCACTGGGAGGCTACTATCCTTTCTATATCATTGTTGGAATAGCCTCCCAGTGGGGGCAGTAACAGTGATATAAAGGGTAGCAGATACATGTATCTACTACCCTTTCTATATCACTTTTACTGCTCCCACTGGGAGGCTATTCCATGTAACAGTGATATAGAAAGGGTAGTAGATACTGCCCCCACTGGGAGGTTATTCCATGTAACAGTGATATAGATAGGGTAGCAGATACTGCCCCCACTGGGAGGCTATTCCAACAATGATATAGAAAGGGTAGTAGATACATGGAATAGCCTCCCAGTGGGGCAGTATCTACTACCCTTTCTATATCATTGTTGGAATAGCCTCCCAGTGGGGGCAGTAACAGTGATATAGATAGGGTAGCAGATACATGGAATAGCCTCCCAGTGGGAGCAGTATCTGCTACCCTATCTATATCACTGTTACTACCCCCACTGGGAGGTTATTCCATGTATCTACTACCCTTTCTATATCACTGTTACATGGAATATCATCCCAGTGGGGGCAGTAACAGTGATATAGAAAGGGTAGTAGATACTGCTCTCACTGGGTGGATATTCCATGTAACAGTGTTTATAGAAAGGGTAGTAGATAAATGGAATAGCCTCCTATTGGGGCAGTATCTGCTACCCTTTCTATATCACTGTTACTGCCCCCACTGGGAGGCTACTATCCTTTCTATATCATTGTTGGAATAGCCTCCCAGTGGGGGCAGTAACAGTGATATAAAGGGTAGCAGATACATGTATCTACTACCCTTTCTATATCACTTTTACTGCTCCCACTGGGAGGCTATTCCATGTAACAGTGATATAGAAAGGGTAGTAGATACTGCCCCCACTGGGAGGTTATTCCATGTATCTACTACCCTTTCTATATCACTGTTACATGGAATAGCCTCCCAGTGGAGCAGTAAAAGTGATATAGAAAGGGTAGTAGATACATGTATCTGCTACCCTTTATATCACTGTTACTGCCCCACTGGGAGGCTATTCCAACAATGATATAGAAAGGATAGTAGCCTCCCAGTGGGGGCAGTAACAGTGATATAGAAAGGGTAGCAGATACTGCCCCAATAGGAGGCTATTCCATTTATCTACTACCCTTTCTATAAACACTGTTACATGGAATATCCACCAGTGAGAGCAGTATCTACTACCCTTTCTATATCACTGTTACTGCCCCCACTGGGATGATATTCCATGTAACAGTGATATAGAAAGGTAGTAGATACATGGAATAACCTCCCAGTGGGGGTAGTAACAGTGATATAGATAGGGTAGCAGATACTGCCCCCACTGGAGGCTATTCCATCTGCTACCCTATCTATATCACTGTTACTGCCCCACTGGGAGGTTATAACAGTGATATAGATAGGGTAGCAGATACTGCCCCCACTGGGAGGCTATTCCATCTGCTACCCTATCTATATCACTGTTACTGCCCCCACTGGGAGGTTATAACAGTGATATAGATAGGGTAGCAGATACTGCCCCCACTGGGAGGCTATTCCAACAGTGATATAGATAGGGTAGCAGATACTGCTCCCACTGGGAGGCTATTCCATGTATCTGCTACCCTATCTATATCACTGTTACTACCCCCACTGGGAGGTTATTCCATGTATCTACTACCCTTTCTATATCACTGTTACATGGAATATCATCCCAGTGGGGGCAGTAACAGTGATATAGAAAGGGTAGTAGATACTGCCCCACTGGGAGGATATTCCATGTATCTACTGCCCTTTCTATATCCAGTGAGAGGCTGCTCCACGGTTCCACCCTGTAGGTTGTTTTTTTTTTTTGAGAGGATTTTAGCAGGAAGGATACATTGAGATTTCTCTCGTTTCAGTATGTCCCGGGTGGTGAGTCTGTACCGTTAGGTGTCTCACCCAAGGACACTTACTGGAGAGGTGCTCTGGCCAGGATTTGAATCGGTGTCTCCATGGTTACAGAGCACTGACGTTACCTCTACTCAATACAGCTGAGTTACTCGCGGCAGTTTTTTACCCATTTCTTCCATTATTCGGTGACTGTTTTTGTCAGTTTCCAGGAGCTGGTGGATGAGGAGGAAGATTGTGGTAAAAGGGACCCTCCCCCCATGATGGTGCCGGTAGCTGACCTCCTGAATCATGTGACTGAGAACAATGCCCGCTTGGAGTTCACCCCGGTGCGTGGTCTCGCCGTGTCCTGTGTGGCCGTGGAAAGGGGGGGGCTGCACAGGGTGTTTATAATGTGGCTCTGTCCCCTCAGGACTACCTGCGGATGGTGGCCACGCGGCCAGTGCAGCCGGGCTAGGAGATCTTTAACACGTTACGGGCAGATGGCTAACTGGCAGCTCCTGCACATGTATGGATTCAGTGAGCCACATCCGCACAATGCCAGCGAGACGGCGGACATCAGGATGTGGACACTGCACAGGGCAGCCCTGCAAGGTGAGGGAACGAGTGGGTGGCACTTTCCCTCCAGTTACCCCCCCCTTGCCCAAGGAGTGACACGTCATGTATTCTTGCTGTGCCGCAGGTGCCTCTTCGGCCAGGGAGGAGGTTATGACCGACGATGAGCTGAGAACCTGTCTGAAGGTAAAGGGGTGAACACAAGGTACCCCCCGCAAAGCACTCATCCCATAATGCATAGCATGCCTTACCGCGTGTCTGAGCATCATGGGATATGTAGTGCTGCTCTGTCCCACCTGAGGGAGCCGCTGTGACGGAACCGTTCTCTTCCACCTGTCCTGACTCTCCAGACACCCCTTCGTTGCGGTCAGCCCGGCTACTGGGAGCGCTGTCCTCAGTGCCTCGAGCAGCTTGACCCGCCTGCTTCTGTTTCTCTGCCCTGGAGCCGTTAGGAATTTGCAGAAGGCCGCTCTGTGCCTTCTGAGGTTGGGTGTGTAGTGAAGCGTAGCCGAAGGAGACACCAGATGCGGCTGTATGTTCCAACAGAATTCTCTCTCTGAGCTCTTTAATGAACAAAAATGCCACAATTTATGCTGAGATCCAACAGCCATAATTTGCATAAATGACCCACATTGACCTACTAAAATGCTAATTACATTATGTCAGATATTTACAATAAACATTCCTCTTTCTTCATATCACACATCATTTACATAATCTATTGTAAAAGAAATCAGTTAGGTTTTGGCTGAGACAATGGTGACTCCCAACCTCTGAGACATGTAAACAGATAGCAGATGAACAAAGAGAAAACCCTTTTGCCTAATCACAAATTACTCAAACCTATTTTACAATCTATACAAAAGAAAGCATTTGAAGGTATTATCTTTAAAAAAAAAAACACATTTCTACCTAAAGAAATAGAAGTATTTTTAAAACTAAAGCTATGCCATTTCCACTAAACTTAATTTAAACTAAAACCAAACGATGTAAAATATATTTAAAAGCACACGATAGAAATGAACACAAAGTCTCTTGGTCTGAAGCGCGAAGCGCCACATCAGCTCCATGACAGCCGCGTCACAAAAAACAGGGCAGAATAAAGAACTGCATTTATTGAAAGGTTTTGGGGCTCACCGTACAGCACCCCATTCCGTGTGTGGCTCCTCGTGGGGCTCACCGAACAGTGCCCCATTCCGTGTGGGGCTCACTGTACAGCGCCCCATTCCGTGTGGGGCTCACCGTACAGCGCCCCATTCCATGTGGGGCTCACCGTACAGCACCCCATTCCGCGTGGGGCTCACCGTACAGCGCCTTATTCCGCGTGAGGCTCACAGTACAGCACCCTGTTCCGCGTGTGGCTTACCGTGCAGCGCCCCGTTCCGCATGTGGCTCACCGTGCAGTGCCCGTTCCACGTGGGGCTCACATGCAGCGCCCCGTTCCACGTGGGGCTCACCGTGCAGCGCCCCATTCCGCGTGGGGCTCACCGTGCAGCGCCCCGTTCCGCGTGGGGCTCACCGTGCAGCGCCCCGTTCCGCGTGGGGCTTACCGTGCAGTGCCCCGTTCCGCGTGGGGCTTACCGTGCAGCGCCCCGTTCCGCGTGAGGCTCACCGCGCAGCACCCCATTCTGTGTCTTCACCAGTAACCCGGGTCCTGCAAAGGATCCCAAAACATGTGTTAAAGAAGCTGCAGACACTGGGGGATGTCATGTGACAGTGTTATAACGTATCCATGTGCTCTCCCCAGGGCAGGTCCTCTGTATGTCTGAGGAGAAGTTTGCAGAATACAAAGAAAATGAGGGCTGGGAGGAGGACGAGGAGGAGCCGCCGCTGATGTTGGAGGACTTATCGGATCTGCCAGCGTGGTGGCGGAAGCTCCTGCACACCAGCACCTCAGATGGCCTGGAGACCAAGCAGGCTGCGCTGACAGACACTGCGGCGTATGTGGTACTGAGTGCCAGGGAGCGCCATGCCATACAGGTCCGCTATGGGCAGAAACTGATCTTACAGCGGATCCTGGACGTGGCTCAAAGAATGAGCGGGTGTCCGGTACCGGAGGCGTCCAGGGTTTTAATGCCAAATCCCCACGCAAGGACTCTTGTCTGGTGTAAACTCTGGGGGGGGGCACGTGGGTACTCCCCTACAATAAATAATGATCATGCGTGGCAGGAGTCCGGTGCCGGGGGGAGGTGCACCACACGTTACAGTGACACCCACAGCTGTCACCGGAGGGGGATGGAGAAGGTCTTGTTCCCAGCCTTGCCGCGTATCTCCTCTGCAGAGAATCGAGTCAGTCTTTCTGAATCTTCAAAGTGTTCCAGCACCGTCTGTCCGGAAAAAGTGAGGAGGGGTGTGTGAGTTCTGCAGACCCTGCAGCATACTACCGGTCGCCAGCACCATAGAATCTTAAAATGTCTGGAAAAGGGTTAATAAAATTTATGTATGCAGGCGCAGCCGGGTCTGTCCTTAGAGTATATTGTGCCAGTTAATCTGTGCAGAATCAGGGCAACCTGTCCCTTGCAACACACCACCTCCTTTTACTGATGCCTGGGCCCTGCAACGCGCCACCTCCTTTTCCCTGATGCCCGGGCCCTGCAACACACCACCTCCTATTAACGACGCCCGGGCCCTGCAACGCACCACCTCCTATTACCGACGCCTGGGCCCTGCAATGCGCCACCTCCTATTACCAACGCCCGGGCCCTGCAATGCACCACCTCCTGTTACTGACACCCCGGCCCTGCAACGCGTCACCTCCTATTACACACGCCCGGGCCCGGCTAAGCGCCACCTCCTATTACTGACGCCCGGGCCCTGCAATGCGCCACCTCCTATTACTGACGCCCGGGCCCTGCAATGTGCCACCTATTACTGACGCCCGGGCCCTGCAAAGCGGCACCTCCTATTACCGACGCCTTGGCCCTGCAACGCGCCACCTCCTATTACCGACGTCCGGGCCCTGCACCGCGGCACCTCCTATTACCGACGCCCAGGCCCTGCAGCGCGCCACCTATTACCGACGTCCGGCCCTGCACCGCGGCACCTCCTATTACCGACGCCCGGGCCCTGCAACATGCCACCTTCTATTACCGACACCCAGGCCCTGCAACGCACCACCTCCTATTACCGACGCCCGGGCCCTGCAATGCGCCACCTATTACCGACGCCTGGGCCCTGCAACGCACCACCTATTACGGACGCCCGGGGCCCTGCAATGCGCCACCTCGTATTACCGACACCCGGGCCCTGCAATGCGGCACCTCCTATTACCGACGTTCGGGCCCCGCACAACGGCACCTCCTATTACCGACGCCCAGGCCCTGCAACATGCCACCTCCTATTACTGACGCCCGGACCCTGCAACGCACCACCTCCTATTACCGACTCCTGGGCCCTGCAACGCACCACCTCCTATTACCGACGCCCGGGCCCTGCATCGCGCCACCTCCTATTACAGACGCCCGGGCCCTGCACCACGCCAACTCCTATTACCAATGCCCGGGCCCTGCAATGCGCCACCTCCTATTACCGACGCCCGGGCCCTGCAACGCACAACCTCCCATTACCGATGCCTGTGCCCTGCAACGCACCACCTCCTTTTAATATTTGAATGTTTTGAGAAGCAATGATGTTTCTCATCACTTCTATACTGATAAGTTTAGCCAGTTTATGCAACCCCTTAGTGAATAAACCCCTAAAGTAATAATGAGGATTAGGGTGTGCACCGTTCCCATCACTCCCAGGCACCACCAGACACCCAGTGATCGTGCACGAGCTTAGTGGAGCAAGGTAACACACAGCACGCAGGTCTTCATTCACATTCTCCGTCCACAATGTCTCGACTCGCCTTACCTGCAGCTCAGCCAGGCAGCGGGCCTGTATCTTCCCAGCCATGTCCCCTACACACCACACCACACTCACGTGAAAGGAAGGGTCCTGCGGAGAAACATTGGGGGGGTCACAGAAGATCGTGGCCACCAGACTAACAGGGTTATCCAAAGAGATCCGAATTGCTTGAGAAAGGTAACCGAATGCTGAAAATCAGCGTTCGGTTACCTTTCCTGACCATTCGGCTATCCAGAGAGCAGGCAATTCGCCAAATCCTGGTGAATTGCCTGAACATACGGTGCCTGTTCGGTCCCTGTTCGAGGGCAGTGAAATCCCCCATAGAGAAGCAATGCTTCGTCTATTCAGAGAACACAAACCAGCAGTGAAAGGTTCCCTTAATGCCCTGCCATTTCGGTGGTTTAATGAGGCAAATTTATTCAGGAGAATCCCATAGACTTCAATGTTAAAAATATTCCCGTTTTAATTCAATATCTAATAAACCGTTCATTATAAAATTCTGCAGCAAAAAGTCTCTTTATTTATAGATTTTTTAGGATATTTTAAGCATTTTTATGATTTTTTTTTTTTTTTTCCAGTGTACTTATTTTTTTTGTAGCAGCCCTCTTTATTATCATTCCCTGGACCTCCTGTGAAAATTTCAGACATTTTCGCTCAGTAGTTTCTTTGCAAACAGCGTTTCATTTTCACAGATTCATACAAACGGTTTTGCTAATTTATTCACTGCCTCCTCTGCATCTCCGCTGCTTCGCTGCATGTGATCGGCTCCTGCTCGGGTTTTTCGAAGGTTAATCCAGATGTTTTTGCTTGTTTTCGGCCTGCATTCGGTGGGTTTTGCGGTTAGTTTTCGTCAGGTTTGCGGCAGCTTTTCCCTGCAATTCGGGGACCCTGTGGTGCTTGCTGAATACACCGCAGGGTCACCGAAATGGGATCGGCAAAAGGAACCGAATTGAAGAGAACGAAAAGTCACCGAACGTGCAGTGACTTTTCGAATCTCTTTGGATAACCCTGAATGTATCGAATGTTAAATACAGGAGACATATATATACACAAAGCTGCAGCCACATCCACACACACACAATTACTGGAGGAGTGCGGGCCAAGGCTAGGGTCAGACGAGCGTGATTTCTACGGACTGTGCGTCCGTGCAGTACGGAAGTACGTCAGTACGGAAGACGCAGTAGTGGCCACACAGTCCGTTTATCACTGACGTATATTTTGACGGATGTAGGAGGGAAAATAAATTAAAAAGCAAAACCATTTTGTCCGTCAAAAATGCTGGACGTATAAATGCAGTCCGTCTGACCACGTTCCATTACTCACACACAAAGCTATGCAGACGTTGCGGACGCAGCGCACTTTGTGCGGCCGTTCTAGTGGTTGTACGTTCTTGCCTGCCTTGTGTCCGTGGGCCGCGGCCGTTGTGCGTCCGCAGTTCAGTGCGGACGCACTTCGTGTAATGGGCTCCGATGGGCTTTCTTTCATGCCATCACGGACGTACTTTGAGGCGCCATTACGGACGTGAACACTGCGCTCGTCTGACACCAGCCTTAAGGTCTGGAGAGCCCTGTTTCCTCTGCGTGGGGTTATATGTATGTGCCCTGCACATGGACACTTGGTACACCGGGTGAGCTGATCTGATTCTCCTTATGGAGGGACAGTTTGCAGAATATTGTGCCCCCCCCCACCTCACCAGCTCTTTCTAACCCAGGGGCCTCCAGCAGCCACAACTATATACACACACATATATGAACACACACTGTGTATATATATATATATAAAATAAATATATATATATATATATATACACACATATCCTCTCCTGGGCTTTTTTAATCAGCTGCCTTTACTTTCATATAAAATAGAATTTTAATAATATATATATATACATTTACAAACATAAACCTATGCTGAGTATATACTGAGAAATATATAAACACACACACACTAATGCAAACAGACATGTGTAAACCCAGTCCCCACTGAAACATCATTTCACATGGAAATCCATGTCCATATACAGGTGAATAAATCGCGGCCACCTCTATATAGCGCCTCGCAGACACAGGGGTGGATCCGGGGGGGGGGCAACAGGGCAATTCCCCCCCCAAGAAAATATTACTGACCCGACCGCCGGCCAGCGCCAGACTGAGAACAAGCTTCAGTTCGTTCACTCTGAATCGCCAGCCAGCTGAAGCACCGCCCCCTCTAGCGCGACTCACCGGCATCACGGTCACATGATGCTGCACGCATCGCAGAAGAGGCGGCAAACGGGCTCTCTGTGTTGGAGGACTCAGCTGTGGCTGTGGAGCCTGGCACCCACTCATCCAGCCATTCGTCTGTAGCCCCGCCTATAGACTCGTCGCCTTGGTAACGTGTAGCGGGACTCTCACCGAGCCCATGCCATTTCCCGGGGAGAGAGTCCTGTAATGGTTGCTGCATAATCCCCTCTATCCATGGTGTAACTCTACAGCACTGGACAGCGAACCAGCTACGCCAACTTGTTTATGTTCTACTGGGAAAATGTATTTATTTTCTCCAAGCATGACTGGGACGCGAACCTGGTCCTCTATCGTTGCTACATAGACGATATTTTTTTAATATGTAGGGGAGACCTCCTGTCCCTGAATACCTTTTTGAGTTACCTGAATTCTAATTCATGGGGAATAATACTTCCCCATGATATTAGTGACATTAAGGTTCATTTTCTAGATTTAGAGATCTCAAGGGAGGCGGATACTTTTGCCACCAAAACGTATTTTAAACAGGTAGATATTAATAGCTTCATCCACATTGATAGCTGTCATCATGCCCCTTGGCTAAAAAACATCCCGAAGGGTCAAATACTGAGAGTTAGACGTAATTGTTCAAAATTAGGGGACTTGGAGAAACAAGCAGACTTTTTAAAAAGAGGACAATTTGTCCAAAAGGGCTATGATGAGAATGAGATAGACAGAGACTACGATAAGATCCGAGAGATGGAAAGGGCAAAATGACTTACCTATAATAACAAAACTAGTGATAAGAATATATTTGGCACCCAAGTACCCTTTATTATGAACTACTCCACGAACCACAACATTATGCAAAAGAGCCTTAAGAAAAATTGGAGTATATTACAACAGAATAAAGATATTGTTGAATTTATTGGAGATAAACCTAGGGTTATCTATAGAGGGACAAAGAATTTAAAAATGGTACTGGCTATTGGCTAAGAGTGTTTTGGATAAAAGAGAAAGTAAGGAAACTTTCCTTTCTAAATTTAGGAAGAAGGGCTTCCACAGATGTAAGGGGGTAATAAGTGCACTGTAGATTTTAAATCCCACTCTAACAACAAATTATTTTCCATCAAGACGTTCTTAACGTGTAATTTTTCCAATATGATCTATCTTCTGTGGTGTCCATGTGGATTACAATATATTGGACGCACAACTAGAACGCTAAAAACTAGAGTGGCTGAACACCTAATATTAATAGAAAATATGACAAACATAGTGTATCAGCACACTTTGCTAAATACCATGATGGAAATCCTAAAGATCTTAGTTTTGCTGGTATTCAACAAGTTAATAAGCATTGGAGAGGGGGAGATATAGAGAAATCTGAACCGATTGGAATCCAGATGGATATTTGACGTAGGATGTTTAACACCTGATGGTCTAAATATCGATATGGAGATTAATACTCGGCTATAATTTTTGAGGTTTATATGCATTTTTATCTTGTTTTTTGTAAAGTTGTTATTATGGATATTTTATGTAATACACACAATTATGGTGTGAGGTATTGCGTTAGGGGGGAACATTTTTGGGTGTAATGGGGGTTGTTATTACTGTTCAACATCGCGCTGGTATATGCCGCACCAGTATCCAGCAAAACGGAGACCCCAATATGGTGCGATGCATCAAAGTGTTTTTGCCCTTTTCCAAAATGGCGTCCACTGGTTCGGACTGGCGGAAGTTTGGGTATACTGGACGAAGGTAATGCGCATTTGTCTAAGGGCCGAAAACTTGTCATCACCATGATCCGGAAAGACCGGAAGTGGGGTGTGCTGAAAGACGCCGGAGGAGTGAGATTATGGCGCGATGCCGCCTTATTATTTCTGGGTTTTTGGAATATAAATAAACGTTAAGTATTGTATGTATGTATTACATGCACTTTGACAAAGACCAATTGGGTCGAAACGCGTTAGTGCCGTATTATTAATTTTATTTTAAATTTTATTTGACGTCTGACTCATGGTGTACTCCGGGATATCCAATATTCCAACATATGGATCGGTTTATGGAAAAGTGGGTTTATTTCGCTATTTCAGGGCGCTGCTTACACCTCTAGATCGGTCGGGATCTTTGTACATGGGTGGTAAACTGTATATTGCAATGCAGACAGTATGGATATGTCAGCGTCTGTTGGTGTACAAGCTATCTGTTGGTAGCGATGTCAGGCGTAGGCAGTAATGCATAGTACGTGCCTAATGATGGATATAGTGGATGGTGTTTTGGGGGGTAGGTAGGACTGGGGAGGTCCTAATCAGATTATAAAAATTCTACAATCTGCACTCACTAGAGGGGATATCTATTCCTTATGTTATGCTGCCACCTTGTGGCCGGAAAAAGGTATTGTCTCTCTGTGATGGATTATTCTTTTAAATACAGTGTGTCCGTAATCCTGCAGAAGAAGATGCGCTGTCTCTCTCTTCAATTTCGCTGGGTCTTAACCTCGTGGAAATGAGTGGAGAAAGAGGACATAGCGCAATTCCGTGATGTAGGTGGAAAATATTTGCATAGTAAAGGTATTTTACTCACGTGGACGGGAGCCTAGGATTTATCAGGCTCACTCTTACTGGCATCTATGGCCCATAGAGGTGGCCAATTTCCCTTCTTTACTCGTCACCTCTTTCCTCGACGGCCGTGTACCTCTTCTTGCTCAATATAGCTGAAAAGCAAAGCCTCAGGAAGGAACCGAAGGAATGAACCGACTTTTCCAGGAAAACAAGATACAAGGATGGTAAAATAAAGAATTTATTATTAAAGGTAAAATTTAACAATAAATATAAACAGGGGTTATATCCAGGACGCGTTTCGCCGTAAAATGGCTTCTTCAGCTGGATAATACAGTGTGTGGTGTCCTTTTCTTATATACTGTTCGGTATTGTTCTTTGTTGATTGGTTCTTCCCACTTTCGTTTTTGTTTTTGCCCGCATTCCTTACGCATGCGCACTGCGGTCCATGGAGGTGGGTGGGTCACGTGTTGTTTTCAGCCAATCGGTGCGCTTTGTATCCTGGGAGGACGATCTCCGTTCACAGTTTGTTGTGATTTGTGTGAGCTTCGTTCAGCCTGCCTAAAAGGTGCTGTGAAGCCCTTAAAAAGTAAAAATAAGGTCTATCTAAGAAGCCTTGGGTCATGTCTGTTATGGAAGAGGGTCCTGGCTATTGGGTTTATTTGGGAATTGTCTGCAGAGATGATGTGATGTGGTAGATCAACTTTTACGGTTTTTCCATTCCATATATTAAGTATTGGGGACCAAGGTGGCAGGTATTTTGCCTATTAATCTTTCTATATTGAGATAATTCCCTTTTCTTAAGGGTAAGGGGGGTAACCTTTCTTTGGTGGTTTTTAAGAGATATGTTATGTTCTTCTTGTAGATAGAGTTCCTATCAATAAGAGTGGGGGGTCCTTTTTATTAATTCCGGAGTTCTTCAACGTGTTTGTACTGTGAATACATATATGTATTCAGGTGCATATTGAATCAGCTTACAGAGGTTTCTTAAGCTTAATAGAGTTTTGGGATTCATTGGAGGCCCTTCATATGGTCTTTAGATATGTTGGTGATATTATTTGGTGATATTGTTTCACTTCTGAGGCGGTTCGGTATGGGAGTTATAGTTGTTGGTTAATGTGGCTAGGTATGATGGTCGTATTGTAAGGCTGCAGATGTCCTTATCTGCGCCTTTGAAGTGGGTATATCAGGTATTAGACCCATTGTTCTAAACCGGTATACTGTAGTTACTTATTAATGACTGATGGTATAGTAAGGAGTGTGGTTGATGGTGATGGTTTTGCTGGATTTTCTTGTGTCCATCTCGTATTTTAGAGGCTTGGCTGGCGTAATTGTAGGGCTTATTAATTGGGGATTTCGGGAGTCAGGTATCTCCTAATGTCGGGAATTATATCCCTTTTGGTTGTGTGTTCCGGGCTTTCATAATCCGTTATTTACAGATGGATGGTATATACTGGTTTGGAGGATGTCGGATGATATGCGGTGGAAGAAATGATTCATAGATGTTGTTATAGTATTGGTTTTATAGAAAATGGCAGAGTTCAAAATCCATGTTTAAACCTTTCGGTGCGTGTTCACTGGTAGTTAATCGGGATTTCAGGTTTTTTGTTCCTCGACATACGAACCTAGGTTTAGCTGGTAGTATTTCTTGTAACATAGGGTCTTCCCGAAGGATCGGCCAAAATTTTCTTACTATATTTTTAATTTCTTGATCTTGTTGACTGTATGTGAATATCATCGGTACTCCTGCTAGTGACTGGTCTTGCAGATTCTTTCCTTTGTATTTAAGGTAGTCTTGTCGGTCTACTTTTGCCACTTCTTCCTTAATTTTTTCTAGCCTTTGTTGATCATAGCCTTTGTCTATAAAATCTGACCTCAGCTTTGATGCTTGGATGGTATAATCTGTAAATTTAGAGCAATTTCTCCTCATTCTGATAAACTGGCTTCTCGGTACTCCCTCCAGCCATCTGTTAAGGTGGCAGCTGTCTTTGCCGATGAAACTATTTGAGTCTACTTGTTTAAAAAAGGTTCAGGTGTGGATGGTATCACCCTCTGGAAAGATGGTTAGATCTAAGTAATTGATGGTTTCTCTACTCCATACCGTATCTAATTTGTTGTTGGGATCCTGTGTATTAAGTTCTCTTAGAAATGTTGCCAGTTTTTCTTCTCCTCCATTCCATATCATGAAGAGATCGTCAATATATCTTCTATATATCACGATATCGTTTTCTCTTTCTTTGATGATGTTTTTTTCCCAATTGTCCATATACAAATTTGCAAATCGTGTGCCCATAGCGCTTCCTTTCATTTGTAAATAATATTCATCGTTAAAGGAGAAGTAGTTATTTTTGAGGATTAATTCGATCCCTTCCAGTATAAATGTTTTCTGTTCACTCGGTATGTCGTTCTCATTGTCTAGGTGGACTTTTATTGCCTCTATTCCATTTTCATGTGGAATATGGCTGTATAAAGATCTCACATCACTGGTGACCAGGATGTAACTTTCTTTCCAAGTTCATAGATCTTGGGAAAAATTTAGACTTTTCCTTTAGATCTGTATGCTTGTAGAATTGCATGGTTTCTCCCTTTTCCAGGGGATTTTTTAAGAAATATTTTTTAAGGCATAACTTTCTTTTAAATCTTTGAAGATCTATGTACGTATTGAAGTGGTTAATGCCAAGTTTTGCAAATTACCACCCCTGTACAAAGATTCCAACCGATCTAGAGGTGTAAGCAGCTCCCTGAAATAGCGATATAAACCCACTTTTCCATACGCATTAACAGGCACCAGCGAAACGGTGCCACTATATCGCCAAAGAGCAGCAGCCAACACCACACGCACACTAATAACAGGCGCCAATATAGAGTTTTAACCCCCCTTTACCTTCATATGGATCGGTTTACCATTGTAAATTGACGTGCTTGGGATGTGCCGGTGAGAGTATTGTGTATGATGTCCCCACATTATCATCCACAAAATGATATGCTTTTACAGTTTAGAGCCAGACGGCTTTACGTGGCTCTTTAAAAAGTGAGTTGATTACCGAGCGATTATTGCGCAATGTGTGTCCTACATTGTATGTTCTAGATCGCTTGAACTGCAACTCATCCTCTGGACGGTCTTTGCAAGCGCGAGGACTCTCTACAACCTACAATATCGACTATCCACACTTGAGAGTGTGTGTTTGTGTCCCTGCTGTTGCACAAGTGACTGTTCGTATATATAATCTGTGCCAATACACCACCTTGCTTGTTATTAAATCTAAATGATTGTAGGAAAGTTTTAATTCGTTAAATTATAAATTGTTTTTATTTTTTTGATTTTATTAGGATTGGTGTGTTTTATAAACACCAGTTTTGTTTCAAAACACCAAACAAGAATGAATAAGATCAACAAATTATTTTTTGATATTAAAATGGGTGGAGTGTGCACTTCAGCTATTTCCTTTTTGAGCCAAAGTTGCGTGTATATATATATATATATATATATATATATTTTTATTTCTATAATGCAATGAGTCAGAAGTAGTTCTTTTTTTTGTTGCTTGAGGCCATGGGCTTTGCAGGGAAAATTTAAAATTTATTATCTGTGTCTCTTCTTGTGTAATTAACAAAATTTTTATTGATTTCGTGCACTTGAGTGACAATGAATGAATGGATGTATATGATTAGTGGGTATACCATTTTATTTATGTTTTTATTTTTTTATCCTCACAAGAAATCTGACAGTCACAATGACTGCATATGGAATGAATCATGGACATTTTGTGTCAAGGTCAATGGTCACAGGTAATAAGAAACCAGCGTAAAGAGACAACTTGTTCAGGAGTCCCTATGGTGGGAGCTCTGATGACATTCAATGATTATGCATCTAAAGCTGGGATGTTGAAAAAGACCAAATCTTGATCTCGCATTTTGGACTACGGTATTAGATTATGAGAGATTATTTTTTTATTTAATTCCCTAGATAAGTGTGAGAAAGGATTGTATTTGGGAAAATGAGAATGTATTTCTTGAGAGTGTGTGTGAATGCAGGTGTGTATGCGTTTTGTGGAGTGAAGATGAACATAGGAAAACACACACATATAGATCTGACTCCTGTTGATTATTAGATAAATTAACTTTTACATTCAAGTTATTATATTTTTCTTGTTAGGTGAAGTACATTTTAGGAAATGGGAATAAATAGATATTTAATGTTTAGATTAGGTATTTGGCCCAGGCTCCAAGTGTGGTTCACTGGAAGAGTGAATCTAGATAGATAAGTTTATTTTATGCTCATCTCTTTCGTACATTATGAAGGTATTGAGGTATTTTAGGAGTGTTTACCAGAATTTTTTCTTTTCCTCTGAACATCTAGAATGATCTAGAGGTAGTAGGCGATGACACTGTGGCCCCAGGTATAATTAGTTTAATTGCCTAAGTTTGGTTTATCCTTTTAGATGATCACAGATGATATGTGATCAAAGGAAAGAATTGTTAGATTTTAATTTTCTGTATGAATATAAAAATCCTGTATTGAAAAGCCTGTTCTGATAAAATGGGCTGTGATCCCCCCTCTTTTTATAAGTGTCAATTCTGCATGTAGACAGTTGTTCCTTCTAGAGCAGTGTTTCCCAAACCTCTCTTCGGTACCCTCAACCAGACCAGATTTTTCAGATCACCTTGGGGAAATGCAGAATGAATCCTGCAATCACTGAGCAGCAAATCATATCACCTGTGCTGTGCTGCAGATATCTGGCAAACCTGGCGAGTCGGATGGTCCCGAGGACAGGTTTGGGAAACACTGTTCTAGAGGATATGGCCTGTGGAATTTGAAGCCGATTTCCTGTTATGTTCAGTGCAGAAAAAGTGTGCAAAAGTGGGAAGATTGAAAAAAGATTTCTTGTGAACCATACATGGTAATAAGTGCTTGTGCTTGACTGTTGGTTAAATTCTAATGTAGAAATGTTTATGCTGATTGGTTATAAGTTCTTTGAAATTTGATAAATACAACTACTAGGAAGGTCAGATTTCTCTTATGACTAACACAGACTTGTGTTTGATTTTGCCAATATCTCCGCTGATCAGCGTAGCGCAGCGTCTTACTTTATTTTGATATACGAGGAAGAAATGACAGACGTTTTGGGATTCCATATATGGTAATTCAAATAGCAAAATTGTTTTTGTTTGTTTATGGTTATGATTTAACAGTAACTGTGTAGCTGAGCATTGTTTGAGTGGTCATCCTGGATCCTGCGCGATGAAAAGATGATGAAAAACCTCTGAAACAAAAGTGGCATGAGGTTAAATCGATATGCACCCCTTGCCAGGTGCAAGCTATTGACCACCTGAAACAAGATTGCCAGCATTGATTAACTCAGTGAATAAGAAATTGAGGGATAGTATAACTCAATCGGATGTGTGTTTCTCACTATGAACCAATTGCGAAAGGCACTCGGAGTAGGTACAGAGACACGTTGACTGGATTACTGGTCTCAAGTGAAAACACCACATCTACACACATTTACTGCCCTTGATAATTTGATAAATATAAGATCATAATAATGTTTAATTTGCTTGACATTGCTTTTGCTACAGGATGGAGATCCCAGCTCTAAACCTACTAACCAAAATGCTTTGAAAGCGCAAAAAATTAACTATAAGAATTTCTTGAAATTTAAAATGTTATTAACAAATCACCTGTAATACCTGGGCAAAAAGGTTGTCCAGATACTGTGGTGCACCTAATAGGGTCAGTGGCATAGCTCAAGAGATGAATCCACGACCAAATGTTATTTTCAGGAGACTATTATTATTATTACTAGAAATGTTTACAAAATATGATTTTTTTAAGTGGGATGAAATTGACTTGAGTCAGAGCTTGACCATCCAAAGGATGCAGATGATAATTCATGAGTCAATGTGAGAAGAGGTTAGGAAATTGTATGGAGAGACATGGTGAAAGGAAAATGGCATGTAAACAAATGAATGGAGAAACAGTGCAGAGTTTTGTGAAAAAATTGAAAGATTGTTGTTTGGAAGAAGGATGTGAGACAATGGCAGAGGATTTGGTTGTTTTATTCATACAGAGTCTAATGGATAGCATGTTCCCTGCTTGCAGCTGGCTCATTAAGCGGGCTGAGACAGGATGGTACGGGATTGTGACGGATCGGCCGCCACAGGATTTATTTAGTTTAATTTCATTCTTATTTTGCTATATTTTTGTTTACCCTTTATTTATAGGAACTAATTTCCTTTGTTAGATTTAGTGTAAAACTGTTGCTAGACTTCTAATTAATCATGTTTTCCCCAGCACCATCCTGCTAGTAACCACGGAGTACATGCATGCTACAATGTATCTGTCACTGACGTAGCGCACCACGCTTCAAACTCCAATATACTTTATGCTCAGTTATATTGTATGGTTTTAAATGTATTGTCAATTGCTCATTTTTAGTTTTAAATAGACTTATATTTCTTTAGTTAAATGTGTTTTTTTTAAAGATACTACCTGCCGCTAGTGGCAAATGCTTTCCTTTGTATAGAATGTACAATAGGTTTGAGTAATTTGTGGATTATGCAAAAGTGCTTTCTCTTCGGGTATCTGTTATCTGTTTACCTGTCTGAAAAGGTTGGGAGTCACATTGTCTCAGCCACCCACTATCTGATTCCCTTTACAATGGGTTATGTAAATCACTATATGTGGTCACTGTGGGGTCAAGACTTCATCTGCATACAACCAGTGGACCCAAGTGAAGACTGAAGAGGACCTGAAAGAAGCCTACAATGGTATTGGAACCAACCAATCAGAACTGTTGGGGTGGGCGGGAAGTCTGAATGTGTATGGCTGTATTTTGTATATAAGCACTGTCTGTTCCCATTCTAAATACACTCTGATTTACCTACAACCTATACTGCGTCTCAACGAGTATTTGGGAGGGCATAATCACTGAATCCTTCGCTTCCAGACCATCCAGGGACCGCTGCCAATCTCTCTCCCACCTTGCTAGCTCGCTACCCGGCTAAGCTCTCCAGCAAGACTCGGCGCCGCAGACGGAGCTACCCCTGCAGGGTAGCTGAGCCGTTACAGGGATGATGCCAAAAGAGTTAGAAAAAGCTATCCTAGATATGGCAGATGCAGGTTGCTTTCCAGTAGAGAGCATTAAGAAGGATGTGAAGGTGATTGTTAGATTTTAATTTCCTGTAAATATAATAAAAATTTAGTCTTAAAAAGCCGGTTCTTATAAAATGGGCTGTGAAATTCCCCCCTCCATTTCTGTTAGTTTCAATACTGCATAGACCGTTGTTCCTTCTATAGGATATGAGCTGTGGCCGATTTCCTGTTATGTTCAGTGCAGGAAAATGTGCGCAGAAGCGGGAATATGGGAAAAGGATTTCTTGTGAACCATATATGGTAGTAAGTTAACTGAGTGGCTAAACTTTGATGTTGTAATGTATCTGTACACTGATTGGCTATAAATTCTTTGAATTTTAATAAATAGATCTGGCTTAACGAGGAAAGCCAGACTTCTGAGAAAGACCAATACAGTTTTGTGATTGATTCTTTTTGGGGGTCTCCGCCATGGCGTAGCGCAGCTCTTACTTTGGTTTTGATATATAAGAAGAAACTTGGAAAAGGTTTATGGTAATTATAATGAAAAATAGAATTTTTCAGTTGTTGTCTGAAGTGGGATTTGCCATTCAGATGTATCCTTACATTTAAGTGTATCTTTACTTTTGAATGTATCCTTACATTTGCTTGTTCAGATTTTGCGAACTTGCCTCCAGGCTTGGTTTTTGTTTATTTTCCCTGACGTTAAAGCTATGGTTCAGAGCTTGCTGATTTTTTATTTTTTTTTTATTTTGTTTTTGGTGCAAGGTTGGTCTCTTTGTCTTGGTTTGTTTTTGTCATTTTATGTATTGTAGTAAAGGAAAAATCGTTTGAGGACCTCACGTGTGTTTGAACTCGCCCGTGTGCTGAGTATTTGTATATGCTGGAAATTGAACTCATAAAAAAAGGAACGAGATGTTTCTAGTTGTATTGTCTCCGTTCTGTGTCTATCTTGTACTTCAATTCTGGTGTTTCTGGGTCGTCCATATCTTGTAATTGTGAGAATTTTATTTTAACTGATTAGATTTTCTTCTTATATATCAACTGATTTAATCTCCCATTGAGAGACAGTTTTTTTCCCCTTATTTTTTTATTTTTATTTTCTTGCGCTGCTGCTGCCATTTTTTCTTTATTTTTTTGCTGCATGTGTTTGCGCGCTGATTCTAAAGGATTTGCTAATTGTTTTTTCTTTCAGATTGCATGTTTGTTTTTGTTTTATTTTTTATTTTGTTTCTGGCCATTGATTGCGTCTGCTTATTTAAATGTTTGTCTTTACTAACTATTAATGTATGTGTTTATCGTGGATGTTTTGTATTTTGTAGTTTTGATATTATGTTTTTTATATGTAATTTATGTATAGGGACTGCTTTTCGTAAACCAGGTTGCTTTGTTTCTGTGTCATTACTGCCTTGCCTCGTGTAAAAAAAAAAAAAAAAAAAGGCACAGGAAATGGAGACAATAGGGCTTTACTTTTACAGTAAATTTCAAAAATGACTGTTTTTTTTTGTTCTTCGCTTATGTTTGAAAGATGAACATAGAAAGTCAATACTCTGACAAGGCAGGTTACACGTGAATGTTATGTTATAAGTTGATGTATGATCTATAAAAAATTAGTGTATCAAGGTGATGGGCTCAATCTGCCTTAATATAAGTTATACATTTTCCCAAAAGAGGCGTGGTCGGTTATTTTCCTCTGGTCTTTGTTTGAGTCCAGCACTAAGGGATTGACCACACCTTAATATAGGTTATATGTTTTGTCAAAATGGCTGACTGAGATCATTTACAGTGTTTGTAACTTGTATAATGGAATATATATGTAGGTTCATGTTTAGTTGTTTGGAATCTAAGAGGATGAAGTGATATAAAGCTGAAAGATTTGAGTGAAAGTTTAAAGGAAAGCGCCTACAGGTTTAGTAGCGCTGTACAAAGGAATTTAGGCAGATTTCAAATGAGAGAAGGTGTTTTTTTTTTGGTTTTAATTTAGTTGACTAAGGGAGATGGAAGGTTGTAGTTTGGTATCTGAGTATTATTTGAGTGTTTTCTTTTTCTGCAGTGGTAGCCATATGTCTAGTTTTATTTTTTGCTGTCTGAGGTTTTTGTCTTTTGGTGTGAAGTGCAATAGCGTATAACTGTGCCTCCGTTGAATATTCTTGGAGGGAATAAAACAGGTTGTAAAATAGCTGCACAAACACCTCACGTTTGAATGTTTGTTTTTAACTAATGTCCTTAATAAAGATTATTGATGTTTATTAAGAATCTTTTTCTCTGAGTTTCCTCTGAGAACTTTGTGCTAATTAACGCGTCAAGTTTTAAACATGCCCTTCTATACTTTCTTTCCCAGTTCATGATATTTTTGTTGTGTTTTTTTATTTGAATTGAAGTTCACATTCTTTTCCTAGTCTCCTCCATTTTGTCTCTCTCTCATGACCACTCCTTTTCTTTGTGTCCAAAAATGTGTTGCATTTTTTTTCTCCATTTTAAAAGTATTTTAACCATATGAATTTTAAAGTTTTTGACAGGTTAATAATACATTTTTTTCCCAAGTTTTTACTTTAGGTGAAAATTACCCATGCATGCCAACTTTGTTCAAGCTAGATGGAAGATTATGTGATACCAATATTGATAAAGCTGTTGGAATTGAAGGAAATTTACTCAAACACATTATCATTTCACATTGCAATGTTACATCAACCGGATAATAAGGAATTATCAGACACCAGGCAATAAAACAATCTAATTATCGACAACTCATCAATAAATCATGCTATTTATAGAACATCATTGATTTGGTAATACAACTTAAGACATGTCAGTTTTACAAAACTGTTATTTTCAACCAATAAGACAGAAGACAAACAAAGAAGATAATGTATTTTTATATGCTGATGTCGTCTAAGTGATAATTATTTTGTGTCTTTTATTATTTTATTATTTTTGTTGTTTAGTTACAATCAATATTGTTCAAAATTCCCTGACACATTTAGGATTATTGAAGATCACATCCAAATAAAATTAGAGTTAATTAATGTATTTAGGAACATATAATTTAATGAATTTGCATAAATACGTTTCATGACATATATAGTGGTAAATGGAAGGTTCTGATCCGGTAAAATTAATGCTGTTTTTCTTTTTTTTATTTCATTTGAGGATTGGTGTGTTTTATAAACACCAGGTTTGTTTCAAAACACCGAACAAGACTGAATAGGATAGTAATTAAATATTTTTTTTGATATTTAAAATGGGTGGAATATGCACTTCGGCTATTTCCCTTTTGAGCCAAAGTTGCGTATATATATTTTTCTCTAACAATGAGTCAGAAGTAGTATAATTTTTTCCCGTTGCGTGAGGCCGATAGGCTTTGCGGGGAAATTTTAAAATTTATTATCTGTGTCTCTTCTTGTGTAAATTAACATTTTTATTGTTTTCGTGCATTTGAGAGTGACAATGAATGAATGGATGTATATGATTAGCGGGGTATACCATATTTTCTTTTTTATTTTCTTTATTGTTGCTAAAACCATATCACATCATCAAGAAACCTGACAGTCACAATGACTGCATATGGAACGAATCATGGACATTTTGTGTCAAGGTCAAAGGTCACAGGTAATAAGCAACCAGCGCAAAGAGACAGCTTGTTCAGGAGTCCCTATGGTGGGAGCTCTGATGACATTCAATGATTATGCGTCTCAAGCTGGGATGTTGAAAAAAAAGACCACACCCTGATCTCGCACTGTGGACTACGGTATTAGATTATGGAATATTATTTTTATTTTTTATTTAATCCCCTAGATAAGTGTGAGAAAGTTTGGATTTGTGAAAATGAGAATGTATTTCTTGAGTGTGTGTATGAATGCAGGTGTGTATACGTTTTGTGGAGTGAAGCTGAACATAGGAAAACACACAGATATAGATCTGACTCATGTTGATTTATTAGATAAATGAACTTTTACATTCAAGTTATTATACTTTTCTTGTTCGGTGAATTATATTTTGGGAAATTGGAATAAATAGTTATTTAATGTCTAGATTAGGTATTTTTGCCTACGCTCCAAGTGGTTTGCTGGAAGAGTGAATCTAGTTAGATAAGTGTATTTTATGCTCATAAAGGGCCTCCTTGGGGAAATCCTTTTGTACATTATAAAGGTATTGAGGTATTTTAGGAGTAAATACCAGAATTTGTTTCTTCCCCTCTGAGCATCTAGAATGATCTAAAGGTCTTAGGCAAGGACACTGTAGCCCAGGTTTAATTGCCTAAGTTTGGTTTATCTTTTAGATGATCACAGGTGATATGTGATCAAAGGAAAGAATTGTTATATTTTAATTTCCTGTAAATATAATAAAAATGTAGTCTTAAAAAGCCGGTTCTTATAAAATGGGCTGTGAAATTCCCCCCCTCCATTTCTGTTAGTTTCAATACTGCATAGACCGTTGTTCCTTCTATAGGATATGAGCTGTGGCCGATTTCCTGTTATGTTCAGTGCAGGAAAATGTGTGCAGAAGCGGGAATATGGGAAAAGGATTTCTTGTGAACCATATATGGTAGTAAGTTAACTGAGTGGCTAAACTTTGATGTTGTAATGTATCTGTACACTGATTGGCTATAAATTCTTTGAATTTTAATAAATAGATCTGGCTTAACGAGGAAAGCCAGACTTCAGAGAAAGACCAATACAGTTTTGTGATTGATTCTTTTTGGGGGTCTCCGCCATGGCGTAGCGCAGCTCTTACTTTGGTTTTGATATATAAGAAGAAACTTGGAAAAGGTTTATGGTAATTATAATGGGTTGTGGTAAATGGAGTTTATTCGGCGCAAGGTCTTGTTACCAGTGGGGTACCTCAGGGGTCAGTACTTGGACCCATTCTCTTTAATATTTTTATTAGTGATATTGCAGAAGGTATTAATGGAAAAGTATGTCTTTTTGCTGATGACACAAAGATTTGCAACAGGGTTGACGTTCCTGGAGGGATCAGCCAAATGACAAATGATTTAGGTAAACTAAAAAAATGGTCGGAGTTGTGGCAATTGAGTTTTAATGTGGATAAGTGCAAGATAATGCACCTGGGACGTAAAAACCCAAGGGCTGAATATAGAATATTTGATACAGTCCTAACCTCAACATCTGAGGAAAGGGATTTAGGGGTCATTATTTCAGAGGATCTAAGGGTAAGTAGTCAATGTAATAGAGCAGCAGGAAATGCTAGCAGAATGCTTGGTTGTGTAGGGAGAGGTATTAGCAGTAGGAAAAGGGAAGTGCTCATGCCATTGTACAGAGCACTGGTGAGACCTCACTTGGAGTACTGTGTGCAGTACTGGAGACCGTATCTCCAGAAGGATATAGACCTCTTAGAGAAAGTTCAGAGAAGGGCTACTAAAATGGTGTACGGCTTGAAGGAGAAAAGTTACCAGGAAAGGCTTAATGATCTTAACATGTACAGCTTGGAAAAAAGACGAGACAGAGGAGATATGATAGAAACATTTAAATACGTAAAGGGAATCCACAAGGTAGAGGAAGGGAGTATATTTAAAAGGAAACAAAATAGCAAAACAAGAGGACATAGTCTTAGATTAGAGGGGCAAAGGTTTAAAAGTAACATCAGGAAGCATTATTTTACTGAGAGGGTGGTGGATACATGGAACAGTCTTCCAGTAGAAGTGGTAGAGGCCAAAACAGTAATTGAATTTAAGCAAGCATGGGATAGGCATAAGGCTATCCTAAACAAAAGATAAATCCAGGTAAAGTATCCATGTAATTGGGCAGACTAGATGGGCCGAAAGGTTCTTATCTGCCGACATTTTTCTATGTTTCTATGTTTCTATAATGAAAAATAGAATTTTTCAGTGATTAGTAGTATGTATGCAGAAGGTGATGTGAATGAGAGCACTAGGGATGTGCGTTTCGTTTCGGACCGATTTGTTTTTTTCACGAATCGGCCCGATTCAGATTCAACCGAATTTTCCGAATTGGATCGGATCCGAAAACATCCGAAATTAAACAATTTCTGATCCGAAACTAAAGTTTTCGGATCCGAATTTTTTTTCGTTACGTTCGTAATTTCGGTTCCATTGCGGTAATTTTCAAAAAATGCTTAAAATATCCTAAAAAATCTAGAAATAAAGAGACTCTTTACTACAGAATATAATAATCAACGGTTTATTAGATATTGAATTAAGAACGGGAATATTTTTAACATTAAAGTCTATGGGCAAAACATTTCCCACACCCTGTGGCTCAGATTTTTTTTTTCAAAAAATGCTTAAAATATCCTAAAAAATCTACAGAATATAATAATAAATGGTTTATTAGATATTGGATTAAGACAGAGAAAAACGTGACCACCCACTGTGACAATAATAATAAGTTGAATTAATACATATCTGCGTTCTGCAAAGCACTGTCCTCAAGTGCTGAAGCGATACAATATAGAAATAAAGCGGTATCTGTAAAATAAATTACAACACCAATATTGCAGATGGCAGATAAAAATGTCAATAATCAAGCCCCTGCTTAAATAGAACTCACAAGATGTGAATAAATTGTAGGCGTATAGTGAATCTTAAATGTTACCCCTCCTGGTTGGAATGGAAGATGTGAAGTCTCCTGGGCTTAATCAGCAGGAATTAGCACCGTGGACTCCTTCCAAGATACACACCGCCGAGGACATCCAGGGTTAGAAAAGCTATTTCTTAACAAGATTCATGCAGGTTCTTTGGTAAAATAAATTTATTATAACAACAAATAAAACACATTCCAACGCGTTTCGTCTCTATAAAAGCAGAGACTTCATCAGGGAAATACATATATGGTTGTCTCCTTCAGCTACGCTACACTACACACTCAACCTCAGAAGGCACAGAGCGGCCTTCTGGAAATTCCTAATGGCTTCAGGGCAGAGAAACAGAAGCAGGAGGGTCAAGCTGCTCGAGGCACTGAGGACAGCGCTCCCAGTAGCCGGGCTGAAGAGAACGGTTCTGCTACACTGGTGGCAAGCGGTGTGGATAGAGGCTCTCCAACACCAATACACCCCGAGATGGCCAACTATACAGGCTGCAAGCAGGACACCCTGAAGGACCTGCTGGAGAGCCATGGAAGGAACGAATATTAAAGTAAGGGTCAAAGGCACAAGTGTGGCGCAACCAGGAGCGAGATGGAAACGCTCAAGGAGGTAAAAAGACGCCTCAAGCAATATGGTCCAAACCCTAGCATGGACCTGTTCCAGAGCGTTTGGAATGAGGTCTGTTTATTGCAGAAAGGGGAAGCTGTGCGGGACCAGGAAGATTTTAACCCTCTGCATGTGGAATACAATAAATACAAGGTCCCAGGCTGGATTGAGCCAGGGGACATTTGTAGCCAGGAGGAGAACTGGCTGGCAACTACACCACACACCAAGAGGGTGTCTACAGTCTTTGATTGGCAGAGACCAGGGAATTTGGAAGCATCGGCTTTTGCCAATGCCAAGACCCAAACAAAATATGCCTCTGCACCAACCGTGACCATCCCCCACCCTCAAGTAAGGCTAGAAAGAAGCGGAGGGGTAGACGGGTGAAAGAAATAGAGGAGGTGTTGGATCCAGAATGCAAATTTTGTGACCCGTTTCGAGGGGAGGTAGAGACATTGAAAGGGAAACTAGAAGCTGCCACCCAGAGCGAGAAAGAGACTGCCGTGCAATTGCACTGGCTACAGGATCAGCTGCAAGATGGCCAGAGAAAGCTGGATGAGGTGAGACTATCCAGAGATGCTGCGGTGAATGTACAGCGCCTGGAAATGGAAATCACTGGTTTACGGGACTTACTTACAGCTGCTGAGCGAGCAAAGGATAACGCTGCTCGGGAGCGAGAGGAGGCCATGGCCATTGGAGTTTTAAAAGTCCAGGCAACCATGGGGGAAAAGTGTCTCCTGGAATCCCAGATTATGGAGCTGACAGAGAAGTTGAAAGATGAGCAGAGTAACGCTGAGCGAGTAGGCGAGAATCTCAAAAGGCCAGACTGCTGAATGAGCAACTGAGAGCATACGGCGAGGCAGAGCGAAGCAAGGCCCAGCTACTCGAGAAGGCACGTCAACAGCTGGAGGGTCAATGCCAAGAGCTAAAGGCTGAACTCCAGGCTTCTATCACTGCCTGGGAAGGAAAATGTCAAGCGCTTCAGGAGCAGCTTGATGCAGAGACCGAGCAACGCCATAGTATAGGTGAGCATTTGCGACACTCTGAAAGCAGGCTGTATACGGCACAGCAACAGCTGGAAAATGAGAGGCTCCAGACAGAGCTGGACCATCAGGTACAGGCCGAGCTGCAAACTTCAGTTGCTGAACTGAAAGCAAAGACTTTACAGCTAGAAGTACAGCTGGACGCCAAGATTAACCAACAGCAGGCTGTCAGGGAAGAGGCTGCACTCCTTCCCACTGCACAAGGGAGACGCAGTACAGATGGCCCGGATCCCCAGCTTGAGGGGACAGCAATTATGGAGCCTGTGGACTTAATTTTGTTCAACGAGAACCCTGTTGCGTTCACAATGGATTTGAGAGAAATCCTAACGCTGGACGCTGTGCTGGCATCGGAGTGTGCCTTGTCCCCGACGAATCTGGGGACTTCTCACCTGCCCAGGAGACCAAGAGGACTGGTGAGTGACCAACCTGAAAAGCTACCAGATTCCTGGCCCCAGGAAGAATTGCGCCCTTTTGGGATTGTGGGTATTGCCGTGGGCTGGGCCCCTTTTAAATGTTTGGGAAGGGGGCATCAGCAGAAGAAGAGACTGGGGACTGAAAATGCTGACTGGGTTCTGGTCCTGGGGCTTCAGAAATATGCTGGAGAAAAAGACGTGGGGAGGAGGCCCAGTGTGCCCACTACAGAACAATTTTTTTCTGTGGACTGTGGTGGCCTGTTGCGTGGTGCACTGGACAAGAGGGGTGTCTTGCCTCTTACCCCAGGACTATGGACCCACAACCCTGCAGCGACTGTCAGACCCCACTGATGGTGCTTGTGCGCCAGCACCATGGAACTTTGAGGATGGTGCAGAAAAGGGACAAAGTGAGAAGTCTCGTCAGTGGCAAGCGATCCGTTTGGGATCTAAGCTTGCCCTGCCGTTCTGGAAAAGGGGACATATGTCATGGAGCTGATGTGACGCTCCGCGCTTCAGACCCCAAGAGACTTTGTGTTCATTTGTATCTTGTGATTTTAAATATATTTTACATCGTTTTGTTTTAGCTTAAATTAGTTTAGTGTAAATTGCATAGCTTTAGTTTTATATATACTTATATTTATTTAGGTAGAAATGTGGTTTTTTTAAAGATACTACCTGTAGCGAGTTCAAATGCTTTCTTTCGTATAGATTGTAAAATAGGTTTGGGTAATTTGTGATTAGGCAAAAGGGTTTTCTCTTTGTTCATCTGCTATCTGTTTACATGTCTCAGAGGTTGGGGAGTCACCATTGTCTCAGCCAAAACCTAACTGATTTCCTTTACAATAGATTATGTAAATGATGTGTGATATGAAGAAAGAGGAATGTTTATTGTACCCAGGACATACTGAAACGAGAGAAATCTCAATGTATCCTTCCTGCTAAAATCCTCTCAAGAAAAAAAACCCCCCACCTACAGGGAGGAACCGTGGAGCAGCCTCTCACTGGATATAGAAAGGGTAGTAGATACATGGAATATCCTCCCAGTGGGAGCAGTATCTACTACCCTTTCTATATCACTGTTGGAATAGCCTCCCAGTGGGGGCAGTAACAGTGATATAGAAAGGGTAGTAGATACATGGAATAGCCTCCCAGTGGGGGCAGTAACAGTGATATAGAAAGGGTAGTAGATACATGGAATAGCCTCCCAGTGGGGGCAGTAACAGTGATATAGAAAGGGTAGTAGATACATGGAATAGCCTCCCAGTGGGGGCAGTATCTACTACCCTTTCTATATTATTATTATTATTCTTTATTTATAAAGCGCCAGCATATTCTGCAGCGCTGTACAATAGGCACAGTATAGACAGGGTTACAATACAATACATTGAACAACATTTGACAAACATTACAGGAGGAGATGAGGGCCCTATTCCCGTAGGAACTCACAAACTAGGAGGGTTGGGGTTGGAAACAGGAGGAGAGGACTGCAAGGTGAGAGTGATTGATGGTTGCGTCAGTGAGTTGGGTGGTCGCTTCCCTAAATAAGAACGTTTTAAGGGAGCGTTTGAAGGAAGAGAAGTTAGGGGAAAGTCTGACAGTACGAGGGAGAGCATTCCAGAGAGTGGGGGCTGCGCGTGAGAAATCCTGCAGTCTATCATGGGAAGAGGTGATGCGGGGAGAAGCTAGGCGCAGGTCACTGTTTGACCTTAGGGAGCGGGCTGGGGTGTATTTGGTGATTAGTGAGGACAGGTAGTGGGGAGCTGAGTTAGTGAGGGTTTTGTAGGTAAGGATAAGGATTTTGAACTTAATTCTGCAGTGGATGGGGAGCCAGTGAAGGGACTCGCAGAGGGGAGCGGCAGAGACAGAGCGGCGGGTGAGGTGAATTAGCCTGGCGGAGGTGTTCAGGATAGATTGTAGGGGGGAGAGGCGGGACAGAGGGAGGCCAGATAAGAGATTATTGCAATAGTCGAGTCGGGAGATTACCAGGGCGTGTATGAGTTGTTTTGTGGTGACAGCAGTAAGAAATGGCCGAATTCTGGAAATATTACACAGTTGGTATCGGCAGGAGGAGGAAAGAGACTTGATGTGGGGGATGAAGGAAAGAGCAGAGTCAAGTGTAACTCCAAGACAGCGAACTTGGTTTGATGGGGAGATGGTGATACCCTCCACCGTGATAGAGAAGTCAGGAGGTGGGGAGGCATTGGAGGGAGGAATAAGTAGGAGCTCAGTCACTATTTCTAAATCACTGTTATTGCTCCCACTGGGAGGATATTCCATGTAACAGTGATATAGAAAGGGTAGTAGATACATGGAATATCCTCCCAGTGGGAGCAGTATCTGCTTAATCGGCTGCAGTGAAAGCGGAGGTGGCCTCTATGTCATGATCCTTTTGATAATTCCATTCAGAATGTATTAGCAGCCGTTCAGGCTTTGAAGCCCCCACTGATAGAAGCCGGGGAGGCTTCTAAGTCAGTTGCGGGGCTTTCCACAGGCCAGGCAGATGTTTTGCCCCCCCTATCGAGTGGGTAAAAATGCAACATCCAAGCTCGTCTCGAGGGGCTGGCAACCCTGCACCACTGCCTCAGCCCAAACCGAATACTGTGGCTACCAAACGGGCCCCAACCCCACGGACACCGGCACCGGTCGCTCACAAACGTCAAAAAAGGGCTGTGACGTCCACTCCTCAGGAGTCGGACACGGAAGGTGGCTATACCTCTCCCAATGATGAGCCCGAAGGTCTGTCGACCGGGGATGAAGGTGATGATGAGGTGGAAATTCACGCTCCTTACGATGAGCTGTTTGATATGGAGGAACCCACGGCACCCCCCCTACTGGGACAGAGGCAGCCTTTATTTACGATCCTCAAGGGAACCACCTCTTTTACCCCGAGGATTTAGAACACCCAAATTCCTCCGCCTGGTCCCCCAGGCCTCATATTGAAAAGTGGCTGGATGTCCGCATGCGGCGTCCTAAGGACAAAGCCACCCGTAACCACCTCTGGCAAGTCATGCCTCACACCACTTGTGGACCCCAAATTTCAAAAGTTCATCACCAGACATGTCTATACCCGCCTTAGCGGACCATCCCACGCATTTTTAAAATGTCAGGACAAACTCGTGGATTCCCTGGGTCCCTTGACGTGCCTCTTTAACATCACAGAGGATGTTAAGGCACAGGGTGTTACCCTTGATTCCCTGATAGTTAGAGGCTGTCTGCAGTGCTCTCTATGCTTTATAGTGTTGTGGAAATTTTATTATGTGGACATTATATTCTAGGATGTGTGTGTTTTATAAATTGTCATCGGTCTCCCTGTGTTTGGATTAAACTGAGAATCGCTCTAGCAGAGTGTATTTTGGGTTAATCAGAACCAGCGGCAAAACCGTCAGTATGAAAACCTTCTCTTGGGTTTAGAGACGTGTTCTCAGTGTGTGTAGGCGTTTGGTGGTTTGTGAGTACTAAGTGCAATGCGCTGGGCTCCTTACCTCCCAATGTCTATGCACATTGGAGAAGTGAAGTCTGCATAACGAGAGATACGTATTATATCTCTGTTGCGGCTACGCTATCCCTTTCTGGATACATACCTGCTTTTAAGACATTTAAGCCTTGTCTCTACACTGGTACCGTGTATTGACAAATAACTGTATTGTCTCTGCAGATATATGTCACAAATCCATAAGAACGAGTAGACTGATCTTCACTCAGATGCTGATCACTCTGAGCAGTATCTGAGTGGGGTCCATACTGACAGTGATGGGGGATGGTCGGACAAACATGGCTGACGGGGACCATGGAGATGACTCAGGGATGAGTCATGTACAGGAGGCCAGTCAGTCATTCTAGTCCACTCCCCTGTCCTTTTGATATGTAAATGTAATTACTGGACAAACCGGTTTTCTGTTGTACAGCCAGTTGGCCACTGGGCGTTGTGCGATTGTGTATTAAATTAATCTGACCAGGGGGCACACAGCTCCACTTGGGCAGAGGATTTCCAGCTTGAAGCATGGTGTGTGTGTGACTCTTTCTGGGCTAGAGAAGGGATCCACTATACAGGGAATGAGGATGCAGAAGACCACAGCAGAGTCTCTGGGTCTCCTTACTGCGGGCATTCAGGTAAGTATTGCAGGGATAGCAGAGAGCTGCTTGTAAGTGCAGCGGATCAAACTACATTAGGGAATTGATAGTAGATTAATTTCTACGACATTATGGTGAGCCAGGTAAACAAGGAACCAACAGATTTTTCCTCTGCACAGTAGAAAAAAGGAGAGAGATGAAGTAAATTGTAATTTTGTCTCCTGCGTTGAGGAAATTTCTGCTTGGTAAAAGAATGATTTTGCTCGTTTTGTGTAAGAACGAGGTAAGTAATTTTCTGTTGTGTAGTTTTTTGGTGGATCTGATCTGATTGTACAGAGACTGTATGGTGAGATTGTGACGTGTGTGCTGACTAGTACAGTGTATCGTTTTTGTTGTAACTTCTGTTTGTGTAACTTTTATGTTTGTAAGAGGTGATTTTGGTTTGTACAGACAGAATTTTGTTTGTACAGGAGAAACGGCATTTAGAGGATTTTTATACTGTTAGCCTGTAAATCAGAGGAGGTTTTTGCTCTGGTTTCGGGGATGGGGCACAGGGAATAGAGAAACTGTTTTGTTTAATTTGGTTTTTCTATTGCTGGATTTTGGAGACACCATCTTTGATTACCTTTGTGTGAAGAACATGTGCTTTGGCAGCCATCTTACCTTTGTGTGAAGAACATGTGCTCTGGCAGCCATCTTTGATTACCTTTGTGTGAAAAACATGTGCTTTGGCAGCCATCTTGGTTAGTTTGGTGCTGCAGGTTGTTTAACAAGGAATTCAGTTTTAGATGGAGCTGATCCACTTTTAGTTTTGGTGTCTATGGAAAGCGATTCGTTTGTTTTTGCCTCAAATGTTAGTTTTTGTCCTGAAGTTATTTTTGTCTTTTTTGTAACTTTTCTATGTACGGCTTGATTTTGTTTTGAGTGTTCGGTTATGTTATAGCCCAGTGACCAGCCTGATAGGGAATCATTGTGTGATGGTTAATGATTCTGCTTAATGTTTGTATATCTGTGGCTGTTACACTGAATTGTAGAATTGTTCTGCATAGTTAATACGGGTACTACAGTGTAGGAGGGTGGTGCTTTGTAGTTCTGTGCCAAAAGTACTGGGACAACTCATAGAGATTGATAGCAGTGTCTTTTTCGTAGTAACCATTGTAGTGTTTGTATTTCTGTACAATGGAAAGCATTTTTAAGGAAGTAGCTAAGGCTAGGGTCAGACTAACGCATTTTTTGCGTTGTCCGTGAAAAAGTGCATTCGAACGAATGGACGTATTTTTTCACAGAATACGCGATAGCGGTCATACGATGCGCATTTTCGTCCGTGATTTTGTACGGATCATCAATAAAACACTTTTTGTGTCTGGACGTGATGTTGGCCGGACATTAGCAGCGTCTGACGTCTCCTAATCACTCACACACGCCGCTAGCGGACGCAGCGCACGCTGTACGTCAATACTAGCGGTTTGCCGTTCTCAAAAAAATGCGTTTGTTTTCCACTTGCGTTGCGCGGCCGCACTTTCATGCGGCCGTTCTTCGTATGCTGCCCGGCATTGGACGTCACTTGCTGCTAGCACGGCCGTGATTAAGTGCGGCTAAACGCACGTTAATACTGCGCTCGTCTGACCCTAGCCTAAGGTAGAACACATGGCGGCCATTGTTCAAGCTATGCAGGGATCTATTGATCCTTGGCGGCAGGCCCAGAATTGTGTAGCACACCTGATAGGTAACGGAAAGTTCCGCAAACGGAAAATAAAGTATGCTCTGATTTTTGCTGCTGGTTGGATAGCTGATAAATTTCAGGAGTCTTGTAGGCTGAAGCTGAGTTTGGAAGGAGAGATGGAAGATTTAAAAGTGGAAATTTGTAAATTGAGAGCTCTTGTCCAGAAGGCAGCTGAAGCTAGCACTGAGTATGAATGTACTGTGAGGTCTAATACTGAGCTGTGCAATGAGAATGAATGTTTGTCTGAAAGCTCGACGCATGCACATGAGGCTGTAAGGGAATTGTCTGGTCCCTGCAGCAGGACAGAAGTTGAACATTGTGCTGTAAGTATGGATAAGTCTGAGGACTTTGGGTCAGATACTGAAACCGACTCAGGGATGGAGATGGACAATTTGTCTGACCCTAGAGTTGGAAATGTTAATGCAATGGTGGAGGATACCTCAGGTGAGTCTGCGGTAAAAGTACTCCATTCAGATAGTAGTGTGGGATCTAGTCATGCTAGGATGGCTAGTGTTGTGCAGCAAGGCCGATCACCATGTGCCCAGAGAAGGTTTTGTGCAGGGAGACAAGCTATTCGTTGTTTTGCATGCAGGGGATTTTCACATATTGCGAGGTACTGTGTGGTAACTAATGGCAACAGACACAGAGATTCTAAGTATCCCAGAACCACACCTAGAAGTAAAGCGGTTTATTCAGCAAGGTGGGGTAATGGTCCCAGACATGGATCTTTGCAAAGGCATAGAAGCCAGGGACAAAAAATGGAGAGGCATGAGACCACTGATCAACTTAAAAGCGCTCAATACCTCAGTCCTGTGCCGACACTTCAAAATGGAAGGCCTACAGGACCTTCCATCGACTCTACTCCAAGGGGACTGGCTGGCGAAAATCAACCTGAAGGACGCTTATCTGTCAGTTCCAGTGGCTCTGGAGTTCAGAGATTTCCTACAGTTCCGCTGGGGTCCAAATCTCTGGCGATTCTCCAGTCTTCCCTTCGGGCTCTCGTCCACCCCGTGGTGTTTCACCAAACTGTTGAAACCCGTGGTGGCGACGTTACGGGAAAAGAGTGTTTGTCTCCTTATATACCTAGACAATCTCCTTCTCATGGCTCCCTCAGTGCCACAACTCCAGGTCCACATACTATGGACCACTCAATTGCTTCAAGACCTAGGGTTCCTTCTCAATTGGGAAAAATTGGTGGTGACTCCGATGCAGTGTTTGGAATTCCTGGGGTTGACCCTCAAGTCATGAACAATGTGCCTCAGTCTTCCCCCCAACAAATTAACTCCGATTGAGAAAGAAGTGAGGGCTCTGCTCCGCAAACGCACTTTCCCGCTCAGATCCTTGGCTCGCATGATAGGCCTTCTGGCCGGAGCTCGCCTGGCAGTACCCCCAGCACCTATTCATTATCGGGCCCTCCAACGCTGGATGGCCCATTCCCTCGGGGGGGCTCTCTATGTGACTCCAGTGACCCTCTCATTGGAGGCTCGCTCGGATTTACTGTGGTGGGTCGGGAACCTCCGATATTGGGGCGGGAAGGACATCCTTTCTCCTCCCCTTTCTCTGGTGATCGACTTAGACGTGAGCCGCTCTGGGTGGGGGTGCATTGCAGTCCCCTAGACACAGGAGGCGGTTGGTCACGAGACAAACGTCTCCTCCACATAAGTTGCCTGGAAATCCTGGCAGGCCTTTTTGCGATTCAATGTTTTGCCAGAGGGGAATCGAATTGCACCATCCTTCTACGGATGGACAATTTTCCTGCGGTATGCAACATCAACGGCCTGGGGGGCCCCAGATCCCCGATGCAGACTCAATTGGCACTGAGGTTCTGGGACCACTGTTTTTTCAAGCAGGGTATGTGGTCCGTGCCCATTTTCTGCCGGGCAAGGACAATCTGATAGCGGACTGGATTTCCAGACACTCGACTGATTCGGGAGATTGCCATCTGCTACCCGAAACCTTCGAGTGTGCTGAGTCTCTGGGGTCCGTTGGAGATGGATCTATTCACCTCCCGCCTCAACAGTCAGCTCCTGAACTTCTACAGTTGGCGCCCTGATCCAAACACGCAGGCAACGGATGCGTTTTTGCAGGACTGGTCTCTGCACAGACACTGCGTTTTCCCCCGTTCGCCATGATTGGTAGAACGATGTCTCAGGTTCGGACTCAACATGTGACTGTGGTCCTGGTGACCCTGTTATGGAGAGGTCAACACTGGTTCCCGCCCCTGCTGGAACTATCGATAGACTGCCTGAGGATCTTGCCATGGAGTCCGGATCTCGTGACGAACCCGGACGGCACGCCTCATCCTTTCATCTCGTCACGGTGTCCTCTTGTTGAGTGGTTGGTGTCTGGGGTCCCGGCTCTGTCCCTGGCGTTTCGGACCACACTGGCGAACTGCTGCAACAAACCTGGGCCCAGGGCACGAGATCCCTCTACTGGTCCACCTGGGGACGATGGGTTCACTGGTGCCTGGGAAGGGACATGGATCCCTATTCGGCCCCTGTGAACGTAGTGTTAGATTTCCTCACGGACCTTTTTCGACGAAGGGAAAGCGTATCTCTCCCTTAATGCTTTTCGTTCGATCTCCGCCGGTCATGTGGGATTTCAGGGGAAAAAAGGGTTCAGTGGCGCTCAACAGTTAATGGCAAGTGGGGCGGATCACTAATAAACTGTAGTGTTTATCCCAAATAAAACACTGTAATACCACAAAATAGAAACAATTTTAGTGTAGCGCTCCCATAGCACACAATCTTCTTTTGGGCGCGGGTGGTAATGGGTGGGTGTGGCCTGCAGTTTTTTCATGTTCCCAATGATTGTGGTCCGGTGGCTTTCGGTTTCGGCCCTTTGTTTGGTCCGGCCGTGGAGGTGGACGGTGGTGTTCCGCCGTGCGCGGTCGTCGCTTCCGGTTTCGGCGGAGATTGGATGGAGGTGGGAGCACAAAGAAGGTAACATCGAGGTCTCAGTACACAGCAGACATATCTGGCGTTTTCGCACGCCAGAAACCCATGTTTTTAATCAATAAAGGAAACAATTAATTTTTTTCCACTATAAAAGTGTGAGTTGTTTTTAATGTATGTTATTCTCTACTGATGAAGCCCATTATCTCATAGGGCGAAACGCGTCTAGACGATTGTTAGTTTTTAATCAAATAAATGTATTTTTATTTCATTGGAATCTCTGTGAGCTTTTTTGAAAAGGTTTGGCTGTTGAATAAAACCTTAGTGAGTGCAATCCGTATATGTGATTAATCCAGTTTCTAAAAAACAGTCTGCACCTTCCTGTTTGTTTTTTTAACCACTTCGATGCGGAGGACGCGCTCAGCGCGTCCTCCGCATGGCTGCTGGTGTGCTGAGGACGCGCTGAGCGCGTCCTCACTTTGGGGTCAGCGTTCGGCCGAGTTCCGGCCGACCGCTGGCCTCCCCGGTGCGGGCTGACATCCTCGATGTCAGCCCAGCATCCGGAATCGCCGCCGGTGAAATTAGGTGTCATCGCGGCAGTGCGATGACACCTAATTCAGGCACCCCCCCGCATGTGCGGAGGAGGCGCCTGAAAGGGAGGGGGGGGGAGGTCCTGCGGACCTCTCTCCCTCCCGATCGGCGGCGTTGCGGGGGTTAACCCAGGCACCATTTGGAAGGGCACAGCCTGCCCTTCCAAATGGTACCTGGCATTAACCCCTGGGGAGCTGGATCCCGAATCGGCGCTGAAAAGCGCCGGTTCGTGATCCTTTCCCGGAGCTGGCCGACATCTTGGATGTCGGCCAAGCCTCCGGGAACTCCCCCTGAGGACTGGCGTCATCGTGCATAGCACGATGACGCCAGTCCTGGAGTTAACCCCTAACTGCCACCAACGGTGGAGATAGGGAGTTCATTGGAACCCCCTATCTCCCGATCCGTGGCAGCTAGGGGTTAACGTTTGGTATTGTTGGATTGGCCAGAGCATGGCCGTTCCAACGATACCAAACACGAAAGTGAAAAAAAGTTTGTAAAAATAAATAAATAAAAATAAAAAACTATTTAAAAAAAAATTATAAAAAAAAAAAATAAACACTTTTTTTTTCTTTTTTTTTGGTTGGTCAGGTAATGTCGGGTAGAAAATGGAGGTAATGGCCGTCTTTGTGTCAGTGTGGCGGGAGACGTTGAAACAATTGGGTCAAAAGAGCGACCACAGAAATCTAGGGCCCTCACGTCACTCACCCTCTTAGAAGAAAAGAGGCATCGTAGCATGAGCAACTTTGGAGTGTTGCTGTAATGACGAGGCCAGGTTGTCGGGCCAGGCGGCTATGAATCTGAGTATCACTGACGCGTCCCATGTTGTGGAGTATTGTGGTGTAGGTGTATTTGAAAACGCGCAGCGCAGAGTAAACGGCACACTAACGGGTGACGGCCCAGAGGAACACCCTGAAATCCCACATAATAGAAACAGTTTTAGTCTAGCGCTCCCATACCACACAGATGGTTTTTGCACAGTTCTCTAATACTCATATTATTGAGGGATTTTTTTTCTCTCAAGTTCTATAAGGAGTGTGGCACTTAAAATCATCCGACTATCCTCTGCTTTTCAGGCGTCGGGTATTTTCACCATCCCACCAAATGTTCAAATCGACTCCATTCTTAACATTAACCCTTTCGCTGCTGAGGCTTTTCCCACCTCTGTGCTGAGGTCATTTTTACCGGTTTTGCTCATCATGTTTAAACGTGTTTTGAAGGCTTATTTTAGTATATGACCCAGACATATTATATATCTTTCTTTCCGTCAGACTCGGCAGATTAATAATATGTCATTATTATATGTATACGTCATGACCTGTCTGTATATTATAACAAAAAATGCAATAAAATATGAATTTAATAATTTACAGCGTGTAAAGTGTTTTTTTCCCACATTTTAACATGCGAGCAATTTTTTCTCTTGCTGCTGTTAATAAAGCAAGTAAGAAAAGCAAATACTCGTTCCAAGTCATTGCATTAAAATTCCAAGGCCAGGGGGCCTTGGCCAGCAGCAGATGAGAGAGGTCACATGCAGTGAGCTCTGCTGTGATTTCAGCATTTTTGACAGATTTTTAGCAACATGACACCTGCAGCGCATCGGAACCGCTGTTCCTCGGGGGCACAGAGACATTTTCGGGACGGTCGAAATTCGGGCCTGGTGCGGCCTTGCTGCGGCGGCCATTTTGTGAAGCCTGGGGAGTTTCCTGTTGCACGTCACAGATCTGAATCCCAGCCTCACATTTTTACCCAGATATGGGGAAGAGGACGCAGGGACAGCAGGCACTCAGACATCAGGGATTCCCTGCATTCCTGGAGCACTGGCACCCTCACCCAGCCATCCCGGGGATATGGTTCCTCAGGGGAAGAGGACATATCTTGGCCGATGGGTGGTGATCCTGGGAACGAGCCAGTTAAACCGTGTCCTCGGCCACAAGATGGGGTGCCACTGACCTCTACTGCACGCAAAAGCGTTCAAAGGCGGCATCCCTGGAGACAGCTTCTGACCCATCTACGGCGAGCTCGGAGGATGACCAGTCACGTTCTGTTGTAGGGGACCTGTTATATTAAATTTGACAGGAAATTAAAATCTGTCTTAAAGCCGGTTATAAAATGGGCTGTGAAATTCCCCCCCCTCCATTTTGTTAGTTGTTCCTTCTATAGGATATGAGCTGTGGCTGATTTCTTGTTATGTTCAGTGCAGGAAAATGTGCGCAGAAGCGGGAAGATAGGAAAAAGATTTGTGAACCATATATGGTAATAAGTTAACTGAGTGGCTAAACTTTGATGTTGTAATGTATCTGTACACTGATTAGACTTCTCTGAAAGACCAACACAGTCTTGTGATTGATTCTTTTTGGGGGTCTCCGCCACAGCGTAGTGCAGCTTTTGCATCATTGATAGAAATTACCATAATTGGAATCCCAAATCTGTAATTTAACACCTACCAACAATCTGCCTGCCAGCCATCTCAGGGCCCCTCTTTGGGATTGGAGACCGAGCAACCCTGAGATGCCCTCTCCACGGACCCTGTTCTCATTGAGGGTGACGCTTACCCCACTAATATGGGGGGGGGGGGGAGGACTATAGGAAATTAAGTCCTTTGGTCTACTGCTCTGTTGGGGGTCTGCACCCAGGTTGTGGCAGTCCAGCCCCAAATCTGGTGGGGGAACAAGTGATACTATCGTCCCACATGAGCACCCTCCGCTTGCAGGTGGATCTGGTGACTCGCTCGGTAGAAGCCCTGGAAACCCGGCACCGACGATGCAATGTCTGCATACGAGGGGGTCCCAGAATTGGTCCCCATGTCAGACTTCCTTCAACTCACGAACCGTGTGGCAAATCGCGTCTTAGACTCACCTCTGGAATCACCAAGCCTTTTTGGTACAGTTTACCGGATTCGGAAGGCCGCAGCAGCACCAGCAGACACCCGAGATGTGATCGCGGTTGCAGGTGATGTGGCTGCCAAGTCGGGACTGGAAAGCCGCTGCAGCTTTACCAGGATCTTCCCTTCGTGACCCTGAGAGACGGCGCTTTCAGGAGGTGACTGCTTTCCTCAGACGCAAGAAGATCCAATACCAGTGGAGCTTGGCTTGCTTCACCTCAGAATCAGCTACAGATTTGTGCGAGACGGCACTGCGCGTGCATTTTGCACATCCTTTTTATGCGCATTATTTTTTGGACATGAAAAAAAATGCAAAGATTGCTTGTAAATCATCAACGTTTAACACTGCAAAAATTCACACGCTGTGCGAGTGTCTTTGCGTTAAGACTGTAATAGGGCCCTAAGTGAGCATAGTGCATCTCATGGCACTGCCCAGCACCTACAGGCATGTCGCTGCTTGCATCTCCGGCTTAGACACAAAAGATCAATGCCAGGCTGTGGCAATCAATAAAAATCATGAAAATACAAATTTGAAAAAGTGGCCAAAAATTAAAGATTTATCTCTTGTATTGGACTGAGTAATATATCTCCACTTTCCAGTCGCTGCAAAACTAAGTCTGCGTGAGCATCTGTCTTTTATTCCAAAAATAGTCATGTAGCGAAGACAAAAACAAATGTTCAACACCCAAGAAAGAAATGCAGTGACTGTGCCAACCTTCAGCAGAAAAGGAAGCTGCTGATTGGATTACTGACAGTCCATTTATGATTCTAGAACATAAACAATTCAGTGTCCTGAAACTAGGTGAATCGTTCCAAGGCTATACAACGAAAATGCCTTCACCTTGCCAATTTGTATACCTAAACCAACCCAGCGACAAGGTTTCATTATCGTATTCACATCTATTTCAGACTGCGTTTATTTTGTTACCAGGTTGATTCGACATGTCAGGTACGAGCGAAACAACAAATCAAGCGCAATTCAAAATTCAATTTTGGCTGAAACACAACGCACATCTCTATTACTGCTTACACAGACGCCCCATGTGCCAGTCCAACAGATTGGAGTGAATGTGTAGTGTGTGGCAGGCATGTTGTGTAACATTGCAGTCACTACACAAATTTGTACAAAACTACTTACGAGATTAAAACAAAATCAGTGCAAAATAGAAATTTATATAAACATGGGGGGGGGGGTGATACCCCCAACCAAAATGGGCACAAAGTGCAGACTTAGCCACTCACAGACTGCCACTACTGGGGAGACACGTAGCAGGTTCTTGAATACTCCAGACTGGAAATAGCCAAGCTAACATTAAAAACCAGCGTTTTTATTGCGCTTACAAAATCTTAAGACAAATGGAGCATAAAACATCACCAACACCCATGACCCAGATCCTCTATAGGTGCTGCTTGACTTGTTTCGTCACGTGGACTTCATCAGGAACGTGGAGGATCCATCTGTTGCCCCCCTAATATACCCAGGTACATATCAATTAACCAATCCGGAAAAACAATTACATTAGCATAAAAATAAAGCGGAAAACGTGGAAGCGAAAACGTAACTGAGAGCGTCCTGCAAAATCCATCCGGCTCAACAGAAAGGGGTTGTCCATCAAGTGGTGCACAAAAAGTCACGTGGGAACCCCATAGATCGGAACCGCTCCTCGCATCCTGGAGCGACACGTCTCAATCGCAGCAGGGGGAACCTTCCGGGCAAATATCCATGAATAAGGGCACTTCCGGTTCCCAGTAATCCCATGGAAACTGCCTTATCGGTCCTTGGTCGGCCACTATGAAGTCCCTGCCGCCATATTTGAAAAGGGCACTCCAAACTTCGAATCGATGGTCTCCCAATGTGGATATAAATAAAAAACAAGAAAAGCCGAAAAAGGGTTACAACACTTAGAAATTAAAGGTTAGGAACAATTTGTTTTATTTTGGACGCAAGTTTATTTTGTGTAGTTTAAGTTGATGATTTCCCAGCGGGCGATTTTTAATTTCAATCCATTTATGGCCATCTGGCGAATGCAGATTTTTTTTCTTCTTCTTTAGACTCATTCACCTGCCATTCCAGCAACTCCTGCACTTGGTCTGGAAAGAAAACAAGAGCATTACTACTTACAAGTAACATAAGAAACAAAGCTTGCCGACTCCTGCTGTAGACCAGCTTTATGTTCATTTTAGACTACATTTCCCATGAGGCTCAGCCTGAGTAATTTGAACATCAAGGGAGATGTAGGTCTAAAACTGTAGGGCTGAGGCTGCTGAACCATGAGCAACAGAAAGCAAAACGGTGCACTGGTCAGTGGCAACTTGGGTGAAATTCTGTTCTGGGGGTTTCTCCATTCTATGCACCCCACAAGGTGAAGTCATTGGAAAGGCCAGCATCCAGCCTTTCCAATGATGCCAAGCTGGACCATGCAATGTGTACAAAGAAACCTGAGGCTTTTACATTCTCCCCCATTTCACATAGAATCCAGGGAATAACCTATTTCATTTGCCTGTCATAGGCATAGCATGAATTATTTTCTAAATGTTAGAATTGAATCCAAATGAGCCGATTTGGAGATCATTTAAATCTATGGAAACCCCAGCCCTGATCATTGCTGCAGTATAAGGCCTGTGTCATACGAGCGCACCTAGTGCGCTCGTACCGGCACCCATCGGAGCAAAGTGATTCTGTGATGGTGCCGGTCACAAGCTTGTGCGCACGCACGAACTGTGTGCTTCCCCAAGCGTCCTTGTAGCGAACCTCTCCGTTGATGCGCTAGAAAGCATGTCAAATGGAGCTGCAAAGCGCAATCCTCCATAGGATTGCGATTTGCACAGCTGAGCACACTCCACAGCAGGAGAAAAGAACATCAGTGAGAGCGGACGTTCCTTCCACTCTGCAGCGGCTCGTCTGACACCAGCCTAATCCTCAGATCCTTCATATTCAAGGAGCTGCCGTGTGATCAGAGCTGCTGCAAACAGTTCTAGGAGTCGGTGCACTGTTCTTAGATCAGCTCCTAACCACAGCACCAGAATCTAACAAGCTCTGAATCCAGTGGCGACTCTAGGAACAATATTTAGGGGGGGGGCACAGAAGATACCGCAGTCAAAACTGGGGGGGCACTAATAATTTAAGGGCCCTATCACCAGGTGTGAGCTAAAAGACGAGCTAAAGGAGAAGTTTAGCGCGAGTCGCTAAAACTTAGTGCCCGACAACCTACTAACAGATCACCTTGTCCACGGTAGTCCATGAACAAGGTCGTTTGGCGCATGCTAGGAAAACTCTAAGACCTGGGCTGAGACCCAGCGCTAATGCGGTTGTGTACAGGATAGAACTGTTTGTTTTTTCCAGTGCAGAGTGCCAGGCCATACCTATCCCCCGCCCTCACAAGCTTGAATATGAACACATCCAGTGAATAACCTCACATCCCTGCATTATTAAAATCCTCCAAAGTGGCCGTATCATCCATGTTTTGATGCACATATATATTAAGGCTGAAGGGCATTGCATGATAAATGCCTCCCGACAGCATGTAGAATCATTACACTGCATTTAATAGATCCAAAAGGAAGACCAGGTGAGCCACATTAACTTCCCTGCTGCAGCATATAAATAATACATGTTTCAGGGCAAGACTTATTCATGTGTCCCTTTAAACATGGTCCACACGGTCACCCTAATAGTCAACCGCTTCCATACTATGAATAACCCCCAGCATATAATGTTTAACATTAGGCAATATATTAGAATTAGGATATACAGTTGTGTTCAAAATTATTCAACCCCCAATGCTGTAAAGGGTTTTAGGGAATTTAGTGACATTTGTAATTGTATTCAGAATGAAATCCTACAAGGACTTTTTAAAGAACCATATGCAACTAAAATGACAATTGGTTTTGTAATACAGTAGTAAATGATTCTTTTGTGAATTCTTCATTGACACAATTATTCAACCCCTTAAAGAATACCACTCTGAAGAACAGAGGTTCATTCAAGTGTTTTCAATCAGGTATTGAAAACACCTGTGGATGTCACGGAGCAGCAATAAAGCATAATAAGCACCAATTAGGCAGCTTTAAAATGACTGTGATACTCAGCTCCTTCTAGACATTTACTGGTGTGGTTACAAACATGGTGAAGTCAAGAGAATGGTCCAGGAAGACAAGAGAAGAGGTGATTACTCTTCACAGGAAGGGCAATGGCTATAAGAACATTGCAAAGATGTTAAACATACCAAGAGAGACCATAGGAAGCATCATTCGCAAATTCAAGGCAAAGGGCACTGTTGAAACGCTACCTGGTCGTGGCAGAAAGAAGATGCTGACTTCGACTGCTGTGCGCTACCTGAAGCGTAGAGTGGAGAAAAGTCCCCGTGTGACTGCTGAGGAACGGAGAAAAGATTTGTCAGATGTGGGTACTGAAGTTTCAGCTCAGACAATACGGCGCACACTGCGTAATGAAGGCCTCCATGCCAGAACTCCCAGGCGCACCCCCTTGCTTTCTCCAAAGAATAAGAAGAGTCGACTGCAGTATGCCAAAAGTCATGTGGACAAACCACAGAAGTTTTGGGATAGTGTTCTGTGGACTGATGAAACAAAATTAGAACTGTTTGGGCCCATGGATCAACGCTATGTTTGGAGGAGGAAGAACAAGGCCTATGAAGAAAAGAACACCTTGCCTACTGTGAAGCATGGCGGGGGGAGGGGGGGTCAATCATGCTTTTGGGCTGTTTTGCTTCTGCAGGTAAAGGGAAGCTTCAGCGTGTGCAAGGTACCATGAATTCTCTTCAGTACCAGGAGATATTGGATGACAATGTGATGCAGTCCGTCACAAACCTGAGGCTTGGGAGACGTTGGACCTTTCAACAGGACAATGATCCCAAGCATACCTCCAAGTCCACTAGAGCATGGTTGCAGATTAAAGGCTGGAACATTTTGGAGTGGCCATCGCAGTCACCTGACTTAAATCCGATTGAGAACCTCTGGGACTTAAAGAAAGCAGTTGCAGTGCGCAAGCCTAAGAATGTGACTGAACTGGAGGCTTTTGCCCATGACGAATGGGCGAAGATACCCGTAGATCGCTGCAAGACACTTGTGTCAAGCTATGCTTCACGTTTAAAAGCTGTTATAACTGTAAAAGGATGTTGTACTAAGTACTAAGATTGAATGTCACTTGGGGGTTGAATAAAACTGATAATGATGTGAGCACAGAAAAGAAATTTGTGGTTATTTCATTATAAATGTTATGTTATATTTATCTGACCTACACGTGCCTCTTTGATTTAATTGTAAGCAAGATGACTGAATGATCAAAATCAATGTCAAACTGGCCAAAACACTCGATTTCAGTGGGGGTTGAATAATTTTGAACACAACTGTATGTGGATAAAGGATACATCTATATCATAATAGAGATCACTGCAACAGCAACGACAATGCGCACCATTGCTATGGTGTATGGGGCCAAGAGAACACCTGTGTTCAATTACCTGTTAATTTTGGGCGAGGATCTGTTTCAGTTTTTTTTGGAGTTGGCACCAGGGTTGAGCAGTAGGTAAAACGATGCAATTAGTTTCCCTCAAAAAATTAGCGCCGGCACCAAGTGATCTGTTAGCTACAAAAGCGCTAGAGATCTCTAGCGCTCCCCATTTTAAGTAAAGGACGCGGAAAGTACAGTAAGCTCGCGGTACAAATCGCTAATAGCAATGCACTAAGTGATTTTTCTCGTTTGTAGCGAGAGGCAAACGATCTGTTGGTCAGGCGCTAGACTCGATTAACGCAAAATCACACCGACAAAAGGGTTAGCTCACACCAGGTAATAGTGCCCTCAATAAGTATATATAAATAAGATTCCAAAACCCCAGAGTAATGTGATGCAATGATGCCTTTTTATTGTACTAACCTGATACTTAAATTCTATATTTTATTTGCTGCAATTCGGCAGTTTTCGCTGAATGTCTGATAACTGCTTCAGCGACTCCACTTTTAACAAATTACAGTGATCATTCACTAAATAGGGAATTCACTATTTTTGGCGAAATTAGTTCCCCGAAATGTGACGAAAAGCAGAGGATCTAAAGATAAATAGACCCTTTAGATTCTAACTTCCATAATAACCCCTAAAATGCCATTAATCAAGGTAAAACATGAAATTAATACACTGTGAGGCATGTAGCCTACCCATTAACCCCTACAATGCCATTAATCAAGGAAAAAATAAAATGTATACTGTGAGGGATGAAGCCTACCCATTAACCCTTAATATACAACTAAACCAAGGCAAAAACTAACGTAATACACAATGTAATGTATAGTCTGAACATTAACCTCATCACTGCTGAGCCATTTCAACCCTGTGAAAATTTATACTTTAAGTGCCCGTTATTATTTAATGTTTTATGACGTTTACTTCAAACTGAATATGGTCATGTTGGGTATCATTGGAAAGGCCAGAATCTGCCCTAACCAATGACACCTAGATCGTCCATATATGATGCACAGGGACGGAGATACAGTGGTCCGAATACGTGGAAGAAGCTGGATGCTGATTTTTGGTGGGGGGGCACATGGGGGGCAAGGAATAACCTAGGGGGGGCAATTTCCCCCCCTTGCCCCCCTGTAGAGTCGCCTATGGAACAGGCGGATGCAGTGTGCCTCGAAGGAGAAGGAAAGGGATGGGGGTGGAGGGAGATGCTGGTAAGTGCAGGTGGGAGAGCAGGATTCCGACCCCGCCACCATTTCTCTCACCCGGTCTGGGGGCATGGCTCAAGTGTAGACCGCCATGTGAGAGAGCAGCAACGGAGGCCATGTCAGAGGGAGATAGCCAGGTTTCAGTTAAAGCTAGGAGGTTGAAGGAGTTTGAAAGGAAGAGGTCATGGATTGCTGTGAGTTTGTTGCAGAGCGAGCGTTCCAGAGGGCGCAGGAGGAAGGACAGGCGCTGAGGGATTATGGGAATGAGGTTGCTGGGCTTGCAGGGAGGTGATTTATGTGCGATGGAGATAGGATGAGAGGGAAGTATTGGATGTGTTGTGGGGCCAGGGTTAGGGGATATGTCACCTGAATAGAGTACCAGCAGGAGGGTGAGAAAGAGAAGGTGGGAATGGGATTTGTGGGAGTGGGAGTGATTGGCAGCACGAGAGTTAGAGACCATGTTCTGAGGAAACAAAGGAGCTCATGCGAAGCCATCATGTGGGACGAGAGGAGGGAGGGAGAGATGCAGATAGTGTAGGGGTCGGTGGTAGAGGGGCAGGAGTTCCATTTAAGGAGAAAGGTAGAAGTAAAGAGCAGAAGCGTGAGAGAAAGCATGCTATAGACGTGAGTTTACCAGAGTAAAGAGTGGGCCTTTGCAGTTGCTTCCTCCAGGAATCAACTCTGAACGTCCACTTAAGAATGCCACTTGGAAATTTCAATGGAGCCTGTTATAGTTGTTATATAGGGCGGACTGATTGCATTCAGGCAGTTAAAAGTCAACACCTGAAGCTGGATGGGCTGTGTCAATAGGGCAGGAGATTCACATGCTATTTAGCAAAGCAAATGGTGGAGAAAAACAAAAAATAAATAAAAAAACAGCAAAAGACCAAGGTAACGTTACAATGTGGGTGCCTGTGAATACTGGGTGATGGGGGTCCTACCAGCAAAAGTATGCAGGGGATCAGTTGAGATGTGGGTGTCTCAATAATGGGTGATAATGTCTTACCTGTGGAGAGCGGAGACACAGGAATTAGAGATCGTGATGGTGGATGGCATAGGGGGATCTTGGATAAAACTCCAGGAAATCAACTCTGAACGTCCACATGGATATGCCCCAGCAGCTCCACATGGATATGCCCCAGCAGCTCCACATGGATATGCCCCAGCAGCTCCACTCTGCCACGTGTTCGCTCACTGCGAGCGTCCGAAGCATGCAGCTTGGGCGCTCGCCCGGGGGAGCCACGTGACCAGCCGCGATTGGCTGGTGATGGGTTTCCTCCAGGCGAGCGCCGAAGCTGCATGCTTCGGACGCTCGCAGGGAGCGAATACGCGGTGCAGGGTGAGAGACGGCGTCACCCTAAAAAGGCGGGTGTCACCTGGTGCTGGCCGCACCCCCCGCCCCCACGTTACGACAGTGATGCAATGTGCGGTGTGTACGAGTGCACCACTGCAATAAAACTCCCAGCAAACCGAGTGTATATGAGCACACAGCAATTATGCTGTGGAGCCATCTTGTCAGCAGTGGGGTGCCACTACCAGAGGGTGCACTGTAGCTTTGATTCCCTTCCCGGTGGGTGTTCAGTCCAGAAGAGTCTGTTAACGAAAGGGCAGGCAGCTGCGCGCATGCGTTTCACGTGGTTCAGCCAGTCATGTGGTACCGAGACTCAGAAATGGCAGTGAAATGCCCTGATGTTCGGTTGTTTCAATCAGGCGAACCCCATAGGTTTCAACGTTAAAAAGAATCCTGTTTTTATGCAATATCTAACAAATCATTTATTATTTAAATCTGCAGTAAAAAGTCTTTACTTACTGATTTTTTTTTTTGTACCTTTTACTTTTGATTTTTTTGGGCAAATTCCCCCTTTTTTTAATAGCAGTTTCTTTTTTCTGTAACAGAACTTATCAATCATAGGATCTTGTATGTAAATTCCAGACATTTTCGTTCAGTAGTTCTTTTGAAAACAGCAGGCCATGGGTTTGAGGTAGCAGCATTCAGCAGCCGACTCCATGCACTTTGAGGACCCTGCGGTGAATGGTGAATTCCCTGCAGGGTGGGGAAATTTTATTCTCCTAAGTGCAGGGAACTACAGAACACCAAAAAGTTGGCGTCATTTCGGTCCTCTGAGTAACCCATTTAGTGGTGAGGTTTTTTGCTGCCCCCTGGAAAGTGAAAGCCTAGGCCATGGACATACTTGAAAATTAGTGAAATCTCAATGTATCCTTCCTGGTAAAATAATTTGCAAAAGTAAAAGTTTTTTTTAGGGGTGGGGCCACTCAGTGCAGGCTGCCGCCCCCTGGAAAGTGCCGCCCTAGGCCAAAATACACCACTATATCAAAGTAAACAAGAGGTAGGAGACATTTGTGTGGTCAGGTTTGCTTTGATGCAAGAACGCATAAGGTTTCATTGCTTCTTTTCCCATGGAGACGGCACAGAGTTACTACAGCAGTATTATTCGCTTTATTATTGGAAAGTGACCAATACTGCAAGTTTACATATTGCCACATCAGGTTTTGTTATTTGAAAGGCCAGACTCCAGGCTGTCCAACAATATCTTACATGACCCTCAGTCACTTATTCCAGAGTTATATTATTGCAGGGATGCAAACGAGCCCCATGTGACAAGTCACATTGGACTTGGATGTCCAGGCTTACTGTTGATTTTTTTTCCCCATGCACCTACATTTCTAGGTGCAGGGTGTTGTCTGCTGTGCATGGTTATTGACTATCTGCTAATAGGATTACTGTATGGGCCTCTAGGCTTTTCAACCCCCCAACCTAGAATGTTTACATCTGTTAAAAGGTTTGAGTTGTCACGATCCTGTCTGGAAACCCAGTCCCATTATCAGAAACTGTATGAATCCCCTGTTTATACCCACAATCTATTATTCTTTGTTGGAATGTTGTGCCATGTGTCTTGGTGGCCAGCGGTTCCCTTTCTCCTGATGGTGACTGGTGTGCCCCAGTCTCTGTGCGAGGCCAAGTTGCCCACCCACCAAGGGAACACGCAATAGATCAGCCTGTGGAAGACATTCATGGGACATCAACGTGTTACATGTGTCCTGGCTGGAAAGCTGAGGATGCACTCCACTGGTTCACTGCAAAGGACCTGCTAATACCTCAGCAGCTGAACCCGAGAGGAGGGTCCCAAGTGTGAATGAAACCCTAAAAATGAGCAACACCACCTCGCAGGGGAGTGAAGTCGAAGTGTTGCATGTTTAGAGGGTGGGGACTTTTACCTCAGTAAGGATAATTTGCAGTTGCTATAAAAAGGAGAAAAGCACAATCATTAGTGTTTATTAATATTCAGGATACCCATTGAGTAGCAAAATCGAGCATCTGTCGGACCTTGAGGCATCTCCTGGATAGGATATAAAAAAAGTATGGTTGACTATTGCTGGCAAGTAGATTTTGTAAGGGATTTTATATCCAAAATAAGTAATTGAAAAGTTCAATTCATTGCTTGCTTCTCTCCCAATTGTCCTCAGGCCATCTGTCCCAACCCCCTTTGCCGGTTAAATTCTGCTCTACTGTATGAGAGACCCCATCCGGCAATACCCTGAGGCAAATTCCTTATAACCTGTTTCTCTGACATTGGTTATCACATCAGCTCATCCATTTTGTATGTAAAAGGCATATATACTCCTGACTGTTGAATACAATTCAGTTTGAAGGACATGGCAAGTTGTGTCTGTCTCATTTTGCACAAGCGCGCGCTCAATGCCTGGGTACAGCAAATCCTGACAGGTAACGGAGATGGGGGGGGGGGGACACAGAATGGAGATGGGAAAGGAGAGCCATCCAGACCTAACAGAATGGTGTCAGAAGTGGGATTACATGCTCAAGTAGTCTATTACTTGGGTATTGTGATCCTGAACTCTATGCCTCCAAAAAAACGCTCTGCTGCCTCTAATTTCTGTGTCATCTAGTCTCTATCATGGAAAGTGCCTTCCATGTGGGATATTGGATCATGTGGTATATTGGAGCAGGGCTTCAATTTGCTTTGAAGTTTAAAAGACAGTTTTTTCTTATGGTAATAAGTGAATGATGTCTCCAGTCTCTACCTCAGTGATATTACAGTTTGAAATGTGTGCACATCTTAGAATCCTTAGAATAGAAAAGTTATTAGTAGGGTGACTATTCATACCCAAAGCTTAAGTCTGTATTTTGTGTTCTGTGTATACAGCGCTCTGTATAAGATGCTCTCTGTACAAGGAGCTCAGCACATTTCCATCAATAGGACCCGCTTTTCTTAATGCTCTCAAGTCTGCATGCTGTGCTCTCTGCACACTCTATACTGCGTCTACACACGCAGTCTCTGTCCTGTATAACAGTCTCTGTATTATGTGCTTTATCGAAGTTGAGACAAAAGCTGCGAGGCATTACTGTAAACCTGTGCTTTGCATCTGTAAAGATAAACATCAGGGCTATGCAACAGGATTGCTGTGCTTTAAAAAAAAAAAAAAGATATACTCTGGGTCAGCTTTTATGTGTCACAGGGAGAATTAAATGAAAGCTATATATTGCATATACTTAGTTTATGGTTTTTATTTTCTTTTATTGCATAATGGTTTAGATAGAGTTGTTATATTTAGCAGTTAAATATTGCTGCAGAGACTTATACAACACAATTTAGTTGCTAAGTTCTGCTTTTACATATAACCTTCCTGAATACCAGATATTGCTTTGTTGTGGATGCCATCAAGTGCATTTGGGGCTCTGCACAATTTTGCTTCTTCAAGCACATGTCTGTCCACCATTTTAGGACGCAGCATGGCGACCACGTGTCGGCCATTTTAAGCCAAGCAATCTATTTTAAGTCATATCGCACAGGATAATCACCTGAAGCGATATTCGGAACCAAAACAAATGGCGAGGATATCTACGCAATAACTGGACACAGGGCCGGCCCTATGATGGAGCAGCGCGGAGCGCTTGCTCCAGGCGGCAGATTTGAAAGGCGGGAAATTTTGCGCCCGCCCGCCATCTTCTATTTGCGTTATTTCCCCAAATTCGTGTGCACGCACTATTTTTCAGTCAGTGCGGCGGCGGCAGCAGGTTATGTGGTGTGAGTCGCTGGGTGGCGGCCGGCGTGTTGCTATACTGCACACTGGCACCGCCGCTGGCCACGCCCACCCATATGCTAGGCATGCTGCATAGCCTGCGTCCATTGGTGTGCGGGAGGCGGCGCGGCCGAAGAAGAAACGACGTCACACTTCCTCCTCCCAGGGCGGGCAGCGCACGCACACACGCTGTTGTGGTGAGGCGTAAGGACAGGAGACAGGACGCGGCTGGTGAGGACGAGCGAGGAGGTGACTGACTGACTGCTGAGCCTGTCTGTGTGAGGCACTGAGGAGTGAGGAGTGGACACAGTGTGTGAGCTGCCTGCCAGCTGCCTGAGACCCCTGACCGGCCGGATCTGAGTCGTGGGTGCCGGGTGGGCCGTGGACTGGACTCGTGACTAACCTGTTGCAAGGAGTCGGAGAGGAGGAGGACCAGGCCAGCCACTGCCCATTGACTGTCACTGCAGTGCAAACGTAAGGGGGGTGGGGGGGGGAGGGGGACAGACAGCAGGTCTCCAAGTACTGGGGTGGGGTGGGCACAGACAGCAGGTCTCCAACTTCTCCAAGTACTGAGGTGAGGTGACTCACTGAGATAATAAACGTGGGTGGGGGGGACAGACACAGCAGCAGATAACTGGAAAAAAATTGCACTCAATGCGCATTGCAAAATGATCTGGCCTGGCCCTGGTCTGGTGTTGGCAAATATACCCAAGTGAGCTGACAAGCAATCACAATCTCAATACTAAATATACCTGCTGACTGCTGCGTGAGCTTCTGGCAATATATACCCGTGAGCTGGCAATCAATACTATATACCTGTGAGCTTCTGGCAATATATACCTGTGAGCTTCTGGCAATATATACCTGTGAGCTTCTGGCAATATATACCGTGAGCTCGCAAATCAATACTATATACCCGTGAGCTTCTGGCAATATATACCCAAGTGAGTTGGCAATGTATATACCATGTGTGAGCTAGGCAATGTGTATAACCATGTGTGAGCTGGCATTGCAATATATATACACCCATGTTGTAAGCTGGCAAGCAATGTATATACCCAAGTGAGCTGGCTGGCAATCAATATAAATATACCTGTGTGAGCTTCTGGCAATATATACCCATGAGCTTCTGGCAATATATACCCAAGTGAGTTGGCAATGTATATACCATGTGTGAGCTAGGCAATGTATATACCCATGTGAGCTGGCAATGTATATAACCATGTGTGAGCTGGCAATATGTAGTATACCCATGCAAGCTTTGTTGCTGTGAGTCAAAGAACATTGTGTTTCCTAGCAACCTTTTCTTAGCAATACTGGTTGTGGTATACTGTGTTTTTATTGCTGTGGATTCTGTGATACGCTCATACACACTGCACATTGCTGTGGAGGTGCTTTGTGATATACTAATACCCGTCCCTCACACAGAGTGGTAGCCATCTGAAGCAGGGATGTGCGGTCAGGGGCAGCAGCCATTAAGTGGGCTTACCTGCCATTAGATCACTCACTAGTACTGAATGAATATAATAAAGTTAACACTCACCTGCTACGCGCTCCCCCGCTGTCCATCTCTGCCACCCTGACCCCACGCACTATTTTTTTTCAGTTCACAGCAGCGGCAGCTATTCTTTACATTTAGGTTATGACATGTTTTTATTTTCGCCTCTAGTTACTTCACCATCTCCTGCTTGCCTAAAGCAAGATCCTGGGGAGCACTGAGAGCAGCCAGATCCTGGTAAGCCCTGAACCTACGTAACCTGTGTATATCTAATCTGGCTCTGATACTAGTAACTAGCCAGTGCCTCTCTGCACATCCCTGATCTGAAGGGGGCAAGATCGCTTATTAGCATGTGGGTCTGAGTGTATTTTATCTTACAGCAGGCTCATGATTCTGAATAGTAGTATCTACAGGCGGACGAACAATAATGTTACCGATTTCCTGATGCCACATATTCCTCCTATGTGCATCTGTTTATGAGGGGTAATTCCAATTTCCACCTGGCTGTCCCACTTTAGGAGCTACTCCAGATATTGGGGGTGTGCAGATTTGTTAATGGGGCCTTTGCCATATATTCAGGGTGTGCGGGTGTATTTTATGGGGATCCTGCCATGCCGTGGCAGCTGGTCTCTTCTCCCGCTCTGTATTGTGTCACTAAGCATGTTATGTAGCGGCAATGTAGTATGATTTATCCACTTGATGCACAATACTACAGTATTGTTTTGTCTTTTGCCAACAGTACTCGGCAGCTATGTCTGGTGGAAGGAAGCGTCTTTCTGGTGCTCAATATGCCAAGATTAGGGAAGCAAAGAAGGCTTTCTTATCAAAGCAGGAAGGAGCAATGCTGAAGTTTATAAAAGCAGACACTGAAGGCAAATCTCATACGGAACAGGAGCTTTCATCTGAAGACACAGCCATTTCTTCCGATAGTGAAATGACTGCAACTGCTTCCACTTCAGCATCTCACACTGTTGAAGCCATTCATGTTCCTGAACCGGAAAGTCCAGCAGATGTGAGTGAGGTGGAAGATTTGGTTCCTGGCCAGTCTGAATTTGATTGTATATTTCTAGAAGACCCTGGACTCTGGCCAAAGATGAGCAGTAAACTGATTTCCTGGTAACACATGGTCCACACCAAGTCAAATGTTTCCAATTTCCGCAAGACAGTGGTAAGCAGAAAAGAAGCTTTCATCGGATGCACTACTGGCAGACTCTACCCAATATGGAGAAAGCGGAGAGAACATGGCTCATGTATTCTAAGTCAAAGAATGCTGCCTATTGTTTCTGTTGTAAAGTCTTCCAACCAGAAGATCTCACGGCTTCTGCTTTAAGTTCGACAGGAACAAAGGATTGGACTCACCTGAGTCGTAATTTGGCAAATCATGAGAAGACTCCAGCTCACAAGAAAGCATTCTGTAGCTGGATGGAACTCCGTCAAAGACTCCAGTTAAAAACCACGATAGATGCAGAACATTTAAAGAAGATTGAATCAAATACAAATCATTGGGAGAATGCCATTGTTCGAGTCCTTGCTACGCAAAATCTAGCTCTGCGTGGGACATCGGATAAGCTGTTTGTGCCAAACAATGGTAATTTTCTTAAAATTGTGGAGTTAATGGCAGAGTTTGAGCCAGTACTTATGGAGCATCTTAGAAGAGTAACCAGTAAAGAAACCCACGTTCATTATCTTGGAAAAACTGTCCAGAATGAAATCATCCAGCTACTGGCAGGACAAGTCACTCAGACAATTCTGGCAAACTTGTATGCTGCAAAGTATTACTCTGTAATGCTTGACTGTACTCCTGACATGAGCCATTCTGAGCAAATGACTTTAATAGTGCGTTTTGTAACTACTACAGAGTCTGGTGTAAATGTCCGAGAACACTTCATGGGGTTCATTGACATTGATGACACCACAGGATCTGGGATGACAAACGTACTTCTTGAGAAGCTGGAACACATGGGAATTAACAAAGATATGAGAGGACAAGGATATGACAATGGAGCCAACATGAAGGGAAAAAACAGTGGTGTACAAACACGAGTGCAAGAGTTAAATCCCAGAGCTTTTTTTGTCCCTTGCAGCTCCCATTCATTGAATTTGGTAATCTGCGATGCTGCCTCTGCATGTTCTGATGCTTCAGAATTCTTCAATGTGATTCAAAGTGTCTATGTATTCTTCTCTGCATCTACCCACCGTTGGCAAATCCTAAAACAAAATCTTGGACATTCACATATAACAGTGAAGCCACTAAGCACCACAAGATGGGAGAGTCGTGTTGACGTGGTGAAAGCTATTAGAAACCAGATAGCAGTTATGGAAGATGCTGGTCTAACAGGGTCAACTCGTGGCAAAACACTGGCAGAAGGGAGAGGAATCACACGAAATATCAGCAATTTTAAATTTCTTTGTGGTCTGGTGTTGTGGCATGATGTACTCTACCATGTAAACATCGCAAGCAAGAGACTGCAAGGGGCAGGTGTTGATATTTATGCAGCAGTTCAACAACTTGACATGACAAAGTCATTTCTACAAAGTTATCGGTCAGATGAGGAATTTGAAAAGGTTTTGAAGAGCGCACAGAAGATGGCAGAGGAACTTGACATCGATCCTACTTTTCCAGTTTCACAAGTTCGTGCTCGCCACAGAAAAACACATTTTGATTATGAGGCAGAGGATGAAAGCATCAAGGATCCAAAACAAGAAATGAAAGTCAATTTTTTTTACCCAGTTCTAGACTGAGCTATCCAGTCCCTAGAAGAACGATTCTTGCAGCTCCGTGAACATAGCAATGTCTTTGGGGTGCTTTATGACATTCCCAAACTCAAGGAATTTGTACCTGAAAACCTACTCCAGCAGGTGCAAAGAACTGGAAAGAGTTTTGTCCCATGACAACATGAGGGATATATAGATTCAGCTGATCTCAATGATGAACTAAAAGCGCTTTCAAAATACATACCAGCAGGCTTATCTCCAAAGGGTGTGCTGGAGTATATCTGTACAAACCATTTGACTGCCCTTTTTCAAAATGTATTCATTGCTCTGTGCATACTGCTGACCATTCCTGTAACTGTTGCCACTGGAGAGCGAAGCTTCTCAAAGCTGAAGCTAATCAAAACATATTTGCGTTCCACAATGACACAAGAAAGGTTAGTGGGCCTGGCCACAATATCAATTGAGCACGAACTAGCCCAAACTATAGACCTGAAGGGAGCAGTTTCTACATTTGCATCGAAGAAGGCACGGAAAGTGCATGTATAAATTGTTGATTTGTCATTCTTTGATAATTAATCTGTTTTGCTATGTAAAAACTATTTAAACGATTTAGTTCAAACTACAGACCTGAGCAGTGTCTATGTTTGCATCCAAGAAGGCACGGAAGCAAATATTTAAGTTTATATATTGTGTGAGTGCAATATTGTTGTTTTGTTAAAATTGTAATAATCACAAATTGTTTTTGCTGTTTAATAAAACAATTTAAACTATTTAAGTTACAGTTACATAAAACAAGTTTAACGTATTTATCGCAATAAAGTTATTTAAAATATAATACTTAGTGTTATACTTGGATCTTAGTTATAAATATCATGATATAACACAATGGACGTGTCACGTGGGCGTATATTGGGGTTGCGTGGTGGTGGGGGGGGCAGCATTTCAGCCTTCGCTCCAGGCAGCACAATGTCTTGGGCCGGCCCTGACTGGACATAATATAAGGGAGTTTAAATAAGTCTGTTTCCACCAGTCTGCTTAAAATTGCTGCAGTCCTATTAAAAATGACTTTCTTTGCAAAGAAAGGGTCAGGAAATATTTCTAAATATGGTTCTATTCCTGCGTGGGTGAACTATTGTGTAAGCTCTGAGGTTTAGGAAGATAGTGGCCATCCAAACAGATTTAGAAACTAACCATTTTAAATGTGATATATAGCCTGACTGTTAACCCCTTTAATGCTGAGCACCTGTAGGGAAAAAAAGTTACGTTTTTAATTTTAATGTTATGGTCATGTTGGATATCTTTGGAAAGGCCAAGCTCTGCTCTTCCCAATGTCACCTTGATCAATCATGTGTGATGCACAGGCACTGAGATGCAGTGCTCCAAATGACCCCTGTGCCATCTGGCTGCAGAGAAGCAGGCAGCGCAGCCCCTCCCTCCTTGTGGGCACACTGATCCAGCAACTCCTATCACTGGGCCTGGCAGGGTGCAGCTGCTAGGGTTCAGGGCTGTTGGGGACAGGGGGGGGGGGAACTATTGGGGTTAGGAGGGAACAGAATGACTATGTCCCTCTGCCTGCATTATACCTGTGGGGGGGGGAGAGCAGTGGGGGAAGCTGTCCCAGCCCATTAGCATGTACAGCCAGCAGAAAGTGCAGGGAGAAAGTGGGGTGGGGCAATTGACAGCATGTGGCCGAAACCTAGAGCTGCTGGACAGCTGCTGTACAGAACTGCATGTCCAGGGCGTTGGCACAGGCATTTAACCCCTTAGTGACCGGGCGGTTTTACACAAATCCGTCTTTTAGTGACCGCTGCGGTTTACGTTTCTGCGCTGTTAGTGTTTAGGTCAAATTTTCCTTTTACTCGTTTATTTCAACCCACACATATTAAACACCCTTTTTCCCGCCATTAAATGGACTTTCTAGAAATACCATTATTTCCATCATATCGAATAATTTACTATAAAAAAAGAAATGAGGAAAGAAATGGTACAAACACTTTTTTGTAATTTAATCCCCAAAATCTACAACCACCCAAAATGACCCCGGCTAAATAGGTTCAAAATTTTGTCCCGAGACTAGAAATACCCAATTTTTACATGCGTTTGCTTTTTAACCCCTTCACTGCTGAGACAGTTCACCTATGTGCGCTGCGCTCATTCTGACCATTTTGTGCTAATTATTTTTAGATGACAGCCTAGGTCCTATTTAATTAAACCCCCCCAGACAGACAAAAAATTTTTTTAAAAAAAAAAATAATTTTTTTATTTTATTTAACCACTTCAATGCTAAGGACGCGCTCAGCGCGTCCTCAGCATTGCCCCTGGTATGCGGAGGACGCGCTGAGCGCGTCCTCGCATTGGGGTCAGCGTTCGGCCGGGTACCGGCCGATCGCTGGCCCCTCCGGTGCGGGCTGACATCCTGGATGTCAGCCCGGCATCCGGAGCAGTGGCCGCCATTGTTATGTGTCATCGCGCCCCCGCGATGACACATAATTCAGGCGCCCCCCCGCATGTGCGGAGGAGGCGCCTGAAAGGGAGGGGGGGAGGTCCTTCGGACCTCTCTCCCTCCCGATCGGCGGCTCACAGGGGCTTAACCCAGGCATCATTTGGAAGGGCACAGCCTGCCTTCCAAATGATGCCTGGCATTAACCCCTGGGGAGCTGGATCGCAAATCGGCGCTGAAAAGCGCCGATTTGCGATCCTTCCCGGGAGCTGGCCGACATCTTGGATGTCGGCCAAGCTTCCGGGAACTCCCCCAGAGGACTGGCGTCATCGTGCGCAGCACGATGACGCCAGTCCTAGCATTAACCCCTAACTGCCACGAAGTGTGGAGATAGGGAGTTCCAATGAACTCCCTATCTCCGATCCGTGGCAGTTAGGGGTTAAATTTTGATATCGTTGGATCGGCCAGAGCATGGCCGTTCCAACGATACCAAACATGAAAGTAAAAAAAATGTAAAAAAAAATAAAAAATAAAAATAAAAATAAAAAAAAAATTAAAAAAAAAAAAATAAACACTTTTTTTTTTTGTTTTTTGTTTTGTTAATGCAGCAATATTGTTCCCATTTCAATTATAATGTGAACAATAATGCTGCATTAACGATTTTTGTATGCGGTGCGTTTGTTAAAAATGGTGTCATTTTCCCCAAAAAAAAATGTAACGAGACCCCATCTCTAATTTTTTTAACAAGCGCACCCCATACAAAATATAACCGCAATTGCTCGCATGTTAAAATGTGGAAAAAAACACTTTACACGCTGTAAATTATTGAAAATACATATTTTATTGCATTTTTTGTTATAATATACAAACATGACATAACGTATACATATAATAATGACATATTATGAATCTACCGAGTCTGACGGAAAGAACGATATATAATATGTCGATGTCATATACTAAAATAAGCCTTCAAAACAGGTTTAAACATGATGCGCAAAACAGGTAAAAAATGACCTCAGCACAGGGGCGGGAAAAGCCTCAGCAGCGAAAGGGTTAATTTATTTTTTTTAAAACCAAACCTGGTCATGTTTGGTATCATTTGAAAGGCCATAATCAGGCATTTCAAATGATGGCAAATATGACCATCTAGCTGCCATGGATCAGGAGATAAGGGGATCCTAAGGATCCCTTTATCTCTACATGGCAGCTAGATGGTTAACTGGCCCACTGACATCCTCACACATATGGTGAGGTTGTCAGTTGGTGGGGGGACCTGGAGGCTTGGCTGACATCCAAGATGTCAGCCCCCCTCCAGGTTTGAATTGCGTTTTGGCGCCAATTGGCTCCGCAACGTGATCCGGCGGCGAAACGGTTAATGCCATACACCGCTGGAAAGGGGAGGCTCTCCCCTCTCCAGCAGTGCAAACGGCATCTCCCTAGCTTCAATGGTTGGGGAGATAGAGGGCTCCGAAGGAGCCTCCCCTCCATTGAAATGCATGGGGGACGCCTGCTGATGACGTCACCACACAGCGTGGCGACGTCAGCCTCGCCTGCCCATGTAAATCACATGGGCAGACTTCCTCCCTGCCAGATCGCCGTGGGATCCAGCGAGGGAGGCGAGTATCGGGCAGGAGGGGGATTAGGCGCCGCTGACGTACCCTGTACGTCCGCGGGTCTAAGGGAGACCCGAGGACAAGACGTACAGGGTACGTCAGTGGCCCTTAAGGGGTTAAAATTCCTATAGCTTATTGCCAACAGTAAATGGGCTGGCAAAAGCCCAGGTGCAAATTCTAGTTGCCATTATGACCTGATGTCTGGGATTTGTCAAGCCCTGCATTAGATGAATGAATGAGTAATCCCAGAAGCTTCACCTGTGTATGTTTGTTATGCTGTCTCTCCCATTCTGCAGTGCTATAGAATGTCATCTGAAACATAAGCCAGGAAACTGGATAACGTGAAAACACCTTCACACACACACATTACTGCCCCTCTATATAATTTCTCTTATTCTGTTGGACTTTGTGTTAGGGTAGCACAAGTCAGGACGGGTCCGGAACAGTCCTTGTGCTACGGAAGCATAGAACTGAGGCCAGGTCAGGAATAGGAATAGTCCTTCTGCTAGGACACACAGGACCAAGAATAAAGAAAAGACAATTTGTAGGGATCAGTAAGGGTCCCAAGAGCTCTCTGGATCACCAGCACTAGTGCCACGCCTGCTCCTGCATTGCAAGCTGATAAGATTCTCCAGATACAGAGTACAGTTCTAGGGTAGAATGTCTTGTGTCTGGGCATCCGTACCACAGTCGCGCAGTCATACTATCTAGATATGCGTTTGGTGTTGTGCATGATCGGAGACACAGAAATGTAGAAAGGTGTTTGTTTTATTAATTAATTTTCTTTCTTTTACAGGACAGAAAGCGAAAAATCCAATAGATCGAGATTAATAACGTGCATATTTTTGTAATACAATTCCTTGCCAAGGCTGATCTTAGAAAATCTAATGATTTGGAAAAAAAGATTCCTTTGGTCTCTCTTTTTCCAAAGTGGGGATATTGTGGTCTTAGGCTAGGGTCAGACGAGCGCATTTTGTACGGACTGTGCGTCCGTGCAGTACGGACGTACTTTCAACTGACAAGGTAGTGGCCACACAGTCCGTTTTCTTCACTGACGTATTTTTTGCAGGGAAACTAAATTACAATGAAAAAACATTCTGTCAGTCAAAAATGCTGGACATAAGTGCAGTCTGACAACGCTCCATCACTCACACACAAAGCTATGCAGAGGTTGTGGACGTGGCACACTCCGCACGTCCGTTCTAGCCTAACCTGCGTCCGTTTGCAGCATCCATCAGCCTCCGCACTTCTGTGCGGATGTACTTCGTGTGTGGGGCTCCTTTTAACTCAATTGTAGGCTATCACGGACGGAAGTACTTATGTGCGGTAACACGGACGTTAACACTGCGTTTAGCTGCATTAACTTCCACTTACCCCTACCGCTCTGAGAAAGAGGGGGGTGGTTGATGCTTTTTTTTGTTAAGGTTTGTGAAGTTTAGAAAATTTAAAGTATTTGTGAATGTTGATACAAGGCGATCAGTGTCTGGCTGTGAGTGACAAACATGACGGAAGCCAGTGAATAGAAAGTGATGGAAGGTGAATGGGGAGTGATTAGTCAAGGAAGTCGTTTTTTGCCATGTTTGACTTTTGTTTCATCCTGCTTGTCTATTGTATGTCATTCTTCGAGAGATATTGGCACACTATGGAAGTGCCTTTGCTGAACGTTACAAGTTTAAATACATGTTTTTCTTTACAGCCATAACGATAGAAGTGTTAATCATGTACGTTTTTAACATTGCAAGTTTTAAACCCTAACAGGTTAACATTTTTTCAAGGCTCTTTAATTTAGGTGAACATTGCCTGAGTAATGCATGCCAACACTCATTGCAGCTGATGCTGATCAAGCTAGATGGAAGATCATTAATTTGTTACCAATATCGATATAGCTATTGAAATTGAAGGAAATTTACTCAAACACATTACACATTGCAATGTTCGCTTCCTTTACTGGATACTAAGATCAATAAGAGTTTACCAGACACCGGGCAATTTAAACATTCTACAGAACTTTACATCTTTATGTTCAGAAGAATCATCACTTTGCTGTTCTCAGGCTATTCTACGCAAAATGCCCTGATTTCTAAGTGATGAATACTTTGTATTCTAATATTTATCGTATATTATTATGTGATCAATCCTTATTTTTCGTAAGTAAATGCCCTGATTTATGATATGCGACGTCGCATTCAATTAAAACTGGAGTTATAGTATTTTCAATGTACTCAGGAAATCATAATGGTCTTTAAAAATTTAGATGTCCAAAATAGTCTTAACACATCCAGCATTAAATAGAATATAATATATTATTAACCAGGTAGTCATTACTGTGAATAAAATATGTTTTAATACGTCTAATGGTGATCTCAGCGATAATGAATTAATAGCTTTAACTTAAAATTACTAAATTCTTTATATAAACCAGGTGTAAAGGAAGGAATTGCGGGAAGATTTCAGTTGGTTTTATTGAGAATTATTTGGTTGCTGATTATATTTACCATATATTTTGATGGAATTTTATCTTACTGGAAATGTTTTGCTTAACCCTTTCGCTGCTGAGGCTTTTCCCGCCTCTGTGCTGAGGTCATTTTTACCGGTTTTGCTCATCATGTTTAAACGCGTTTTGAAGGCTTATTTTTTTTTTTTTATTTTTTTTTGTATTTAAGATTTTTATTTTGTAAAGAAGTCAGCATAGAATCAAACATTAATGCATGGGCCACGCAGGGCCAACCCCAGCATAAGTACTACTTGTGAAAAATAACAAACATCCCCCGAAAAGGGGGGGACTCAGCTTAAAAGAAATAAGGGGGGGGGGAGATGTCTCAGGGGAACACAGAGCAATAACACCTATCAAGGGATGGGGGAATCTCGGCTTCAAAGTAACAGTATGTCATAGTGGGGGGGGGAAGGGGGGGGGAAATAAAAATTAGGGGGGGGCAACAACAACGAAAGTCTGCAGTCAAAAGCACATAATACCCGGGGGGGTTTCATAGGAAATCAGCAAAGTCTCAAATAGTGAAAAGAGAGATGGGGAAAGGAAAACAAAGAGAGAAAATAATAAAAAAAAAAAAAAAAAAAAAAGTCTCAGTATCCCCAGCCGGGGAGTATCATCAGAGGTGGGTATAAGAGGACCCAAAAACAGCAAGAGAAAAATAAAAAAACACTCAGGTGTCCCATCAACCCGTGTCTCTAAAAGGGGGTACTTGCTTGGCAGGCAGCTTGATCCACGGAAGGCCGATTCGCGCTGCCCAAGCCGCTGCATCTTCGGGGGATCGAGGTGCCCCAGATATCTCCGCTTCAACCTCCTTCGCCATGAACACCACCGTGTCTGCAGCAAGGCAGACCTCATATAAAGTGGGGGAATCCACCGTGCACGGGTCACAGGGTGGTGCAAGAGCGGTCGGGGCCCCCTCGTAAAACGTCGCTGCCTCTTCCACTTCCTTCAATAGCAGAGCCGGTGATGGGGTGATAGGCCCAGGTTGCGGCTGCCGTCCCGCCAGCCCGTGGGGGTCCTCCCGCTCCAGATACGGATCGGGATCTCCACACACCGGCTCACAGCTCGACGGTCCACTAGCGACTGATGCAACAGAGCCTCTCTGCCCTGACAGATCCTCCCTCCGCAAGGTAAGCGGCTGCTGTTTAGACTCCCAGCCACCCTTCAGACCAGAGGTCCCCTCCAGGTTCTCACCGCCATTCACGACAGCCGTCTCTCCGGGTCCATCCGGCGCAGCACTGTCCGCGGAACACGATCCTCCGCAGGCTCTCAGGACCTCTGTAAAGCGCCGCATGTCGCCCCGCGTCAGCGGTCGATCCTCATCCTCTACCTCCGCCAGCAAACTTTCGAGGCCCAGGAACGCCGCCTCCATGCAGAACCGCGGGGGATCCGGCAAGAGGCCTATTTGCCGCCTCGTGCTCGTCCCGTCTGCTCCTCCCGATAAATCAGCCGTTGGTGCCGGGAGGCGGGGGCCCTCCACCTCCACGGCTCTCCGCCCAGTCAGGGGTAGCATAGGAGCTGCAGCAAAGGGAGAGGCTCCCCCATGGTCGCAGGCAGATCTCACCAGCCTGGAAACTCCATGCTCACGCCGGGTTGCAGGCCCCAAGATGGCCGCCGGCATCGACTTCGTGTCATCTATTGTCGTCTTCTGGTCCGGGGGGGGGGGACAAAACGGGCCCCGGACCCCACCTCCCCAGTGGCTAGCCGTTCTGGGCTCCCGGGGGAGAAATTTCGGTAGCTAAAGACATCTTGGGAACCCATAGAGAAAAGGACGTGCCGGAGCTCCGAAGATGCACGTCCCCTCTCATCTGCAGCCGGCCACGCCCCCCTTTGAAGGCTTATTTTAGTATATGACCCAGACATATTATATATTGTTCTTTCCGTCAGATTCATAATATGTCATTATTATATGTATACGTCATGACCTGTCTACATTATAACAAAAAAATGCAATAAAATATGAATTTAATAATTTACAGCGTGTAAAGGGGTTTTTTTTTTTCCACATTTTAACATGCGAGCAATTGCGGTTATATTTTGTATGGGGTGCGCTTGTTAAAAAAAAATTAGAGATGGGATCTCGTTAAATTTTTTTGGGGAAAATTACACGATTTTTAACAAACGCACCGCATACAAAAATCGTTAGTGCAGCATCATTGTTCACATTATAATTGAAATGGGAACAATATTGCTGCATTAACAAACCAAAAAAGAAAGTGTTTTTTTTTTTAATTTTTTATTTTACAAACTTTTTTCACATTCGAGTTTGGCATCGTTGGAGCGGCCATGCTCTGGCCGATCCAACAATACCAAACGTTAACCCCTAGCTGCCACGGATCGGGAGATGGGAGTTCATTGGAACCCCTATCTCCACCATTGGTGGCAGTTAGGGGTTAACTCCAGGACTGACGTCATCGTGCTATGCACGATGACGCCAGTCCTCAGGGGGAGTTCCCGGAGGCTTGGCCGACATCCAAGATGGCCAGCTCCGGGAAAGGATCACGAACCGGCGCTTTTCAGCACCGATTTGTGATCCAGCTCCCCAGGGGTTAATGCCAGGTACCATTTGGAAGGGCAGGCTGTGCCCTTCCAAATGGTGCCTGGGTTAACCCCCGCAACGCCGCCGATCGGGAGGGAAAGAGGTCTGAAGGACCTCCCCCTCCCTTTCAGGCGCCTCCTCCGCACATGCGGGGGGGCACCTGAATTAGGTGTCATCGCACTGCCGCGATGACACCTAATTTCACCGGCGGCGGTTCCGGATGCTGGGCTGACATCGAGGAGGTCAGCCCGCACCGGGGGGGCCAGCAATCGGCTGGGACCCGGCCGAATGCTGACCCCAAAGGGAGGACGTGCTCAGCGTGTCCTCAGCACAGCAGGAGCCATGCGGAGGACGCGCTGAGCGCGTCCTCCGCATCGAAGTGGTTAATTGACCACTAAACAAGAACAGAAGTGTATAGAAATATTTTGTTACTAAATGGGTGTAGGGCGCACGATGGCTGGTCTTCAGGCTAGAGTTGCGCATATACACCTTTTTTATAATAAACTGAGTCAGATGTAGTATGACACTGTGGGTTATATACAAAAGAGGCTGCATGAGGTCCTTATCCTGAGGGAGGTTTAGGCATCGTCATCGTCATCATCGTCCTCTCGTTTCCATGACACACACGGTCACAATGATTATGAACGTACTCACAATGTGATGTCACTGAGAGCCGATTGCCCAGTACAGATAAGGACATACTGCTGGTTTGATGTCGATGCCACCTTCTCCTGACTGCTGAGTATCCACCCTCAAAGATTCCACTCTGAAACTCAAAATTGCCTACACTGGGAAACAATATTTTTCCTCTTTTCTTCAATAAGACTGTCCTCATTTTTGTTACGATAAGGCTGAGAGGGTGAATTAGGAGAATGAGAATGCATCTTCTGTGAGTAGGTGCATGTATGAAGTTTGGGGAGTGAATCTTAGTACAAGGAAACACAGATAAAGCTCTGACTGACAGTATCAATGCTTACTTTTTACTAAAATGAGGTTACGTAAATCATTTTCTTGTTTAGTGGAATTTATTTGGGAATTAGAATTTAACCAGAACCCATGGACTAAGTGATGGATTTGACTGCATTTTTTGGTCTGGGTTCACGGTTTGGTTCCTTGGGGATGAAAATCCTTAACATTGTACCAGGTATAATAATGCTTTTCCTAGTAATTATGTACAAGGTAATATGGTTATAGTGAAATGTTACTCCATCCTGCAAACTCTGACCCATACTGCACCCCTGCTTGCTTTCCCCTATATAGTGTGACGCTTGACCAGGTCCTGAGCCTGGAAGGGAAGCCAACGGTCCTTTGGACCCACGAATGATTTGTATGGGAAGATCCGAGTGAACTATCCCATGGACACCATTCTCACCTTATATTTATTGGTTGTCACTTTGTGACAAAAAGGGATTGTAAGGGATTTTTTATCCAAAACTATAAGTAGTTGAAATCTTCAATTCATTGCTTGCTTCTCTTCCAATTGTCCTCAGGCCATCTGTCCCAAACCCCTTTGCCTGTTAAATCCCGCTCTACTGTATGAGAGACCCCACCCGGCAATACCCTGAGGCAAATTCCTTATAACCTGTTTCTCTGACATTGGTTATCACATCAGCTCATCCATTTTGTATGTAAAAGGCATATATACTCCTGACTGTTGAATACAATTCAGTTTGAAGGACATGGCAAGTTGTGTCTGTCTCATTTTGCATAAGCGCGCGCTCGTCAATGCCTGGGTACAGCAAATCCTGACAGGTAACGGAGATGGGGGGGGGGACACGCGGAGAATGGAGATGGGAAAGGAGAGCTGATTTGGTAGGAATAATGAATGGCAGCCAATTGAGCCAAATACTATGCATCGCTCAAGGTTGGGGGAGGGGGTTACCCAGTGAAAATTAATTCTGTGGTAGAGGATAGAAAGCAAGAAACCAAAATGCCATAAAGTCCAGGGCCACTAGAGGGCGCCAGAGGACACGAGTGTCAAAATACAGTCTGATTAAGCCTATAATAAAACCATACATGGAAAATATCAGACCTAGTATTGCTACTGTAAAAACACTTTCCCCAGTGATTTCTGGGTCAATTTGATCTGTATGTCCATGGTTTCCCGATTCATAGGATGTGACATGACTCGCTCTGAGAGGAGTTAAAGGATTTCAGACCCGTTTGCCTTACTGTCCTATACTTTGTGACCAAGAAGTCTCATGTATCGGCTCTTCTCTAACAAATCAGCAGCTCGCTTGCTGTTAACGTTAATCCTCAAGGCAAACGGTCACAAATCCTTTCATCTCAGAGCGAGCCATGTCACCATCCTATGAATAGGGAAACCATGGACATACAGATCACATTGACCCAGAAATCACTGGGGAAAGTGTTTTTACACTAGCAATACTAGGTCTGATATTTTCCATGTATGGTTTTATTATAGGCTTAATCAGACTGTATGTTGACACTCGTGTCCTCTGGCGCCCTCTAGTGGCCCTGGACTTTATGGTTTCTAACTAAGAAGTTAGAGGTTATTTTGTTTCCTCTAGCACAGATATCATGGATCTCCTGGATAGGGATTTTTGTGCCAGGACATTCACATTTAACATAAGGGGGAGCTAAGCAGCAGGTGACAGACATTCCAGGTCTCCCAGAGCAGAGTCCGAGTCTCTGGTGACTCCGTGAGGCGCTTCAGTAAGTGAAGCGGGGAATCAATTCATGAACCAGGATTTAAAAGTAACCAAAAACAAATACTCAGATGTCTGACAGGAATTGTGGATAAAGTCCTGAAACACAGCAGGGTAAAAGAGCCTGAAGGACATCAGATACTCATAATGTCCATTACTAGCACTGAATGATAGAAAATTCACAATTGGTGAAGCAGGTGGGGGGGGGGGGAAAACGACACAAGTACAGCTGGCGATTAAAACAGAATATAAAAATAAATGAGCTAATGAGTAAAGAGCTAGAACACACACATTATATATATAATTAGGTAGGCCTACCTAATCTACATTACCATGAATGATACTGCATTTGGCCGCATTGGGAAGCAACTGATCAAACTGACTAGAAGAGAAAGATCAACAGCGACATTTTTTTTCTTACCCAATATGACGGAGATAGATATATATACACACACACACACACACACACACACACACACACAAAACAGGGTTATTCAAAGATAAAGAGCAGACTGCCCCCCCCCCCAATGGCAGAAAGTACAGCCAGCATTTACATTATGGATGCCTGTGCGTGATAGGAGTTGCATTGTATTCAATATAGCACTCACTGCAGCTTCAGATACATTGCTGCTCCCATCACTCCCAGGCATACATCATGCATATGGACTGATGTCATGTCTGGGCTTTAAAAAGGTAGGAGATACCCACAGTCTGTGCTGTGCAAGAAGAGGGGGGGCTGGGAGGAGAGAGAAAGACACTCAGCCAGGCTGTCAAGATGGGGGGGGGGGGGGGAGTAATGAGGCAGGGAAAGGGGACATGGTCACCGCAGAGAACAACTCGTCCAACCAAGCCGGCCAAGTTTGATTGGGTTCTGCTGGCAATCTAACCCGGCTGCCACAAAAGGAACCAGCAAGCAGAGGGACCGTTTACAACAAAGAAGCAAGAGGATTGTCACATGAAAAGGAAGATCGAACCAAAAACAAGAAACACCAACACATGAAAGATCAGCAACATAAAATGAGTAAATGCATTTTTTTGGTGCTGTTCCTTTAAAAGTCTTATGTTCAGGGTCTGGTAAAAACAAATATACCCTATATCTGCTCTGAGCTAGAAGCAAAAAGAAATTCCTCCAACATGGTTACTTACAGGCCTTTCAAGACGCTGGTTTTCAGGCGTATTAAATGCACCCTCGCTATACACAGAAACTCTCAATGAATTCCCCTGCAAATTCTTTTATGCAGCAGGTAACTCCCTGGACAATCCACAACACCTGGACTGGACCTAATGAGCTGCATGGAAAGTATGGTGTGGAGCACTGACTGGCCCACCTGACTCTCCAAGCGCTTCCGCCCCAGGAATTCAGACCATAAATGACTTTTCTTTTTCCTGTGGATTAAAAATCCTTCTCCCTGGGACAATCCGTCCAAAACCCGCACTGCAGCACTGTTAGGGGAACACATGTATCCTCCAGGCAGGGGCCTCACAAGGGGGCAACAGGTGACACCACCCCCTAGGGTGACACCCTAAAAAATATATATTACCAGGAAGGATAGATTTAGATTTCTCTCATTTTCAGTATGTCCTGGGTAGGCAAGGCCTAGGCTGGCACTTTCCAGGGGCAGCAAAAAAACCACCACTAAAGGGGATATTCAGAGCACTGAAATGAGGCAGACATGTCAGTGTTCTGTTATTCCACGCACTTTGGGGAATCAAATTTCCCTGGTGAATTCAACTCAGGGTCCCTGAAGTGCAGCGAATCAGCCACCGAATTCCACCGCAAACCCGTCGCCCGCTGATTTAAAACAAACGACTGAATGAAAATGTCTGGAATTAACATATAAGATCTTATGAACAGTGGCGACTCTAGGAACAATATTTAGGGGGGGCACAGAAGAAACCGCAGTCAAAACTGGGGGGGCACTAATAATTTTCACCACTAAATCATACCACTGAATAAAACTAAGGGCCCTAACACCTGGTGTGAACTAAAACACCATCACTAAAGGAAACATTTAGTGCGAGTCGCTAAAACTTACAGGGTTATTCAGAGAGCGGTGAAAAGCAGGAGAATGACAGGAGAATGGAAAATTCTTGGTCAAAATAGCCAAACCAGAAAAATTCTCCCAGTCATCTCACTTTCCAAATCGGCTATTTTGACCTTGAATTTAACATTCTCCAGTCATTCTCCTGCTTTTCACCGCTTTCTGAATAACCCTGTTAGTGCCTGACGACTTACTAACAGATCACCTTGTCTGCAGTAGTCCATGAACAAGGTCATTTGGCGCACGCTAGGGAAACTCTAAGACCCGGGTTGAGACCCAGCGCTAATGTGGTTGTGTACAGGATAGAACTGTTTTTCTTTTCCATACCTATCCCCCGCCCTCACAAGCTTGAATATGAACACATCCAGTGAATCACCTCACACCCCTGCATTATTAAAATCCTCCACGGTGGCCGTATTATCCATGTTTTGATTCACACATATATTAAGGCTGATGGGCATTGCATGATAAATGCCACCCAGCAGCATGTAGAATCATTACACTGCATTTAATAGATCCAAAAGGAAGGCCAGGTGAGCGACACAAATTTCCCTGCTGCAGCATATAAATACATGTTTCAGGGCAAGATTTATTCACGTGTCCCTTTAAACATGGTCCACACAGTCACCCTAATAATCAACTGCTTCCATACAATGAATAACCCCCAGCATAAAATGTTTAAAATTAGGCAAAATATTAGAATTAGGATATATGTGCATAAAGGATACATTTATAATAGAGCTTACTGCAACAGCAGCGACATTGCTGACCATATCCATTACTATGGTGTATGGGGCCAAGAGAACACCTGTGCTGCATTCCTTTCAATTGCCTATTAATTTTGGACAAGGACCAGGTTTTTCTGGGTTTTTTTTGGAGTTAGCACCAGGGTTGAGCAGTAGGTAAAATGTTGCAATTAGTGCACCTCAAAAAATGTAGCGCTGGCACCAAGTGATCTGTTAGCTACAAAAGCGCTAGAGATCTCTAGCACTCCCTGTGTTAAGTATAGGACGCGGAAAGTACAGTAAGCTTGCGGTACAAATCGCTAATAGCAACGCGCTAAGTGATTTTTCCCATTTGTAGCGGGAAGCAAACAATCTGTTGGTCCAGCGCTAGACTCGATTAACCCGGCGCTAACGCAAAATCACGCCGACGCAAGGGTTAGGTCACACCCGGTAATAGTGCTCTAAATAAGTATATATAAATAAGATTCCAAAACCCCAGAGTAATGTGATGCAATGAGTAATGTGACGCAGTGAGTAATGTGATGCAATGATGCCTTTTTGTTGTACTAACCTGATACTTAAATTCAATATTTTATTCGCTGCAATTCGGCAGTTTTCGCTGAATGTCTGATAGCTGCTTCAGCGACTCCACTTTTAGCAAATTACAGTGACCATTCACTAAATAGGAATTCACCTTATTTTCGGAAAAATAAATTCCCCGAAATGTGACGGAAAGCAGAGGATCTAAAGATAAATAGACCCATTAGATTCTAACTTCCATAATAACCCCTAAAATGCCATAAACCCAGAGAAATACAATAAAAATAATAAACAATGTGGCATTTAGCTACCCCTTAACCCGTAAAATGCCATTCATCAAGGGAAAACCTGAAATGAATACACTGAGGCATGTAGTTTACCCATCAACCCGTAAAATGCCATTAATCAAGGAAAAAACAAATGTATACTGTAAGGGATGAAGCCTGCCCATTAACCCTTAATATACAACTAAAACCAAGGCAAAAACTAACGTAATACACAATGTAGTGTATAGTCTGAACATTAACCATTTCACTGCTGATCCATTTCAACCCTGTGAAAATGTTTAAGTTTAAGTACACGTTTTTGTTTAATGTTTTATGACTTCTACTTCACACTGAATATGGTCATGTGGGGTATCATTGGAAAGGCCAGAATCTGCCCTTTCAAATGACACCTAGCTTGTCCATATACGATGCATAGCGACGGAGATACGTTGGTCCGAAGAAGTGTGGGAAGCTGGATGCTGATTTTTGGTGGGGGGGGCACATGGGGGGGCAAGGAATAACCTAGGGGGGGCAATTGCCCCCCTGTAGAGTCGCCTATGCCTATGAATGATAAGAAAAAAGGTCTGTTACAGAAAAACAAATTGGATTTTTAAAAAAAATTCCTAATAGATACTAAGGAAAAAAAATCAATAGACTTTTTACTACAGATTAACCCTTTCGCTGCTGAGGCTTTTCACACCTCTGTGCTGAGGTCATTTTTACCGCTTTCGCTCATCATGTTTAACTGCGTTTTGTAGCCATATTTTGATAAATGACCCAGACATATTATACATCGTTCTTTCCGGCAGACTCGGCAGATTTATAATATGTCATTATTATATGTATACGTTATGTCATGTCTGTATATTATAACAAAAAATGCAATAAAATTTCAATTTTCAATCATTTATTATGTGTAAAGTGTTTTCTTTTTCAAATTTTTTTTGTGTTTCAAAATTTTTATTTTGTAACAATGTCATCAGTACAACAAACAGTAAACGGCCCCGCAGGGCCACAGCGGGCTAGTCATCAGGAAAATCAACGCAAATAAAATAAAAAATAATAGAGTCAGCTAAATCATCCAGAATTCAGCAATAAAAAGCTAAGTAAAATAGCTTTACAAACAAGCATAAAACAAAATGAAATGAGGGCCCTACAGGGCCTCACAAGGACATCCAAGTGAACTCTACGTGAGAAATATAATTAAGAAAAATAATAAAGCCAAAAACAAAATGAACACTTGTAACCGTCATAGAATATCTCAGCGGTGAAAAAGTAAATAGGTCATAGGGAACAGCACGAGAATAACAGCAAACAGCCCCAAATGGGGGTTCTCATCTAAGTGATATTGAAGTCGTCGCGGTAAGTTCTATAGAAAAAAACTACTTTCAAAAAATACTTAAAGTAAGAGAAATAACGTAAAATGGGGTTAGAGGTTAGCAGACAACTCCAGACATACGCCAGTGATGGTGCAAGTAGAAAGATAAATTATAAGATGTATAAAAAAAATAAAAAAAAAGGGGGGGTGAGGGGCGTGGGAGAAGCCAATATTGTGACTGTCCCGGCTCGCTCCCGAGAGAGGCCATGGACGGATAATGTCACTAGGCCCAGGAGCTCGAGGGCCAAGTACGGCAGCCAGAGCCCTGGCAGATGCCGTAGTGGCGCACCTCGGGACATCCTGGAAGGTGCCAACACTGACAAACAACTGCAAAAAAAAAAAGAAGGGGGGGAGGGAAGGGAGAAAGAGCACCATCACTGGCGTGGTCCACTGCCTAGTTGAGCAAAGAGTCACCAGTGTAAAATAAAAATAAGAATAAAAACAAAAAGGGGGGGGTGGCACTCTCTGGCAGTCTCTGGCCACAGCCCGGGAGAGACCCATTCCAGACAACATGGTCCAAGCCTCCTCAGGATCCACAATGGTGCATGGTACATTACCATGGGTCACCTCGAGCGTATAAATAATAAATAATATGAAAATATTTAAAAGGTCCTATTAACCAGTTCACTGCGGTGGACGCACTGAGCGTGTCCAGCCGCGCCAATACTATGCTGTGGAGGACGCGTGCTGCGCAGGTCCTCCCATTACAGCCAGTGATTGGCCGGACTCCAGTCGATCACTGTGCCGCCGGAGCAAGCTGACATCTTTGACCTGAGTCCAGCCTCCAGGCGGGCAAGAATAGCGTCATTGTGCTAAGCACCCCCGGTCCGGAGAAGGTGCCTGAAGGGGAGGGGGGGTGGAAGGACCTCTCCCTCCCATCCATATGGGGCAGAGCAAAAAAGGCAGGCACTGCTTGGAAGAGTGCAGCCTGCCCTTCCAAGCGGTGGCTGTCTTTAACCCTTTGAGGGCTGGATTGTGATTCAGAGCCAACAGGTACCGGATCGCGGTACCCTCCTGGAGCTGGCTGACATCTAGGGTGTCGGCCAAGCTTCTGGGATCTCCCCCCTGATGATTGGTGTCATGACGCATTGATGTCATTTCTGGAGCTAACCCCTAGCTGCCACCTAGGGGGGCTTCAATTAACCCCCATCTCCTTATCCGTGGCAGCTAGGTGTTAATAGAGCATGGCCTTTCCAATGATACCAAACATGACCATGTTAAATCTAAATTAGAAAAGTATAAAATTATGATTAAAGGTTTTTGTTTTTATTAATGCAGCAATATTGTTCCCATTTCAATTATACAGTAATGTTAACAATGATGCTGCACTGTGGGGGGCAATTGCTAAAAATCATGTTATCCCCTCCCCAAAAAAAAAATAGTAAACAAGTCCCACTTTTTTTTTTAAACAAGCGCACCCCATAGAAAAATAACCGCAAACGCTTGCATGATAAAATGAAAATCACTTTACACACTGTAGATTGAAAAATTCTAATTTTATTGCATTTTTTGTTATAATATTCAGGCAGGACATTATGTATACATATAATGATATATTCTGATTCTGCCGAAAAGAATGATCTATAACAGCGGTCCCCAACCCTGGTCCTCAGGGCCCACTAACAGGCCAGGTTTGCCAGATATCTGAAGCACCACACAAATGATATGATTTGCTGCTCATTGATTGCAGGATTCAGTCTGCATTTCCCCAAGGTAAACCTTAAAACCTTGCCTGTTACTGGGCCCTGAGGACCAGGGTTGGGGACCACTGATCTATAATGAGTCTGGGTCGTATAATAAAATGACTTCAAATCGCGTTTAAAACATGAGGGAAATCGGAGCTCAGCACACAGGGGTGAAATGGCTCAGCAGCGACAGGGTTAATAAAAAGGTCTGTTCCAGAAAAAAAAATCCTTAAAATGCGCACAAATTATTTTTTGCTGCAAATGAAAAGCAATGGTTGAATAAAAGTGGGTAATTTTTTTTGCATTGAAACCGATGGGATTCACCTGGTTAAGAAGTTGTGAATATATGGTAAGCGCCACAAAGAAGGCAGGGAGGCCGGGTGATACATTATATGCCAAGTTCTAATCTCTTTATGGAGCTGCACTGTATTTGAAGTTGTAAAAGCGCACTCCAGCGTTCTCCGCCAGGGAATGTGGAGCGCACGCCAGGGAACGTGGAGCGCACGCCAGGGGACGTGGAGCGCACGCCAGGGGACGTGGAGCGCACACCAGGGAACGTGGAGCGCACGCCAGGGGACGTGGAGCGCACGCCAGGGGACGTGGAGCGCACGGCAGGGGACGTGGAGCGCACGCCAGGGAACGTGGAGCGCACGCCAGGGGACGTGGAGCGCACGCCAGGGGATGTGGAGCGCACGGCAGGGGACGTGGAGCGCACGGCAGGGAACGTGGAGCGCACGCCAGGGGACGTGGAGCTAATAATCATTGTTCCAATTCTATAAATGATGCACAGGGGCATTAGCCATTATGTCAGCTGAGGAAGTCGCTTTGGGCCATGAAAAGCGTCCAGGAGACCCGTTGTGTCTTTATATTTTATGAAATCTTTTTTAAGATTTCACATTTGTCCCTACAGTGGTTTTATGGATTTGCCCGACCTGAAAAAATCCACAAGCGCTGACCTTAGAGCTACGGAAGCTCCAACAAGAGTTTGAAATTGGCAAAACATCTTGTACAAATGGTTTCTCAGATTTCACACAATGAGAGCTGCACGGTTTTTCTTGTCTTCTATAGCTCTGAGACGTGAAGAAAACGACTGCTATAAAAAGGTGTGGGTTACCTGTGGAAATCCTAACCCAGACGTCCAGATCCACTGAGAGCCAGTGATTGGGCTCCATGTTTGGGAGTGAGATATTGAACGCTGCTATACTTAAACGCTCAAGATTTTCATATACTTCACTATTGCATGTTTTTATTTTTCCATGTACACCTGTATACGGTCTGCTGATCGATGCGACATCAAGACCTTTATAGCAATTTAATTTGTGCTGATCAGATATGTATACGATCAGCACCTGGTTAAACCTGTCGAATGAAATCCGGGCATTCACTGACATGTCGGCGCCGTTCAGACATTACTTCTCTATAGGGAATGTCACTGCCGCCAAGATATTTGCGTTGCCATGAAATTACATTGTAGGGGAAAATTCACTAAACGGTGAAATTCAGTGGCCAGTTTGGCACGCTGATTAACCCCTATAGTAGTACATCGCTACACCCAATGTTGGAGCCACTTTCCCAGTAAAAACAGCAGAAAGGGAATATGTAAACACTGATGGTTTGAAAGAATTTACAAACAGTAATGTGGAGGGTTTAAAGTTTTCCTCTAAATTTGAGAGTTACACGCACACGCACACGCAGACACAGACACAGACACACACACAGACAAACACACACAGGGTGAAAAGCAGGAGAATGACTGAAAAATTCTAGGTCAAAATAGCCGATTTGGAAAGTGAGATGAAAAGGAGAATTTTTCTGGTTTGGCTATTTTGACCTAGAATTTTTCATTCTCCAGTCTGTCGGGTATATTAGAGAGACAAAGGATTTAAAATGGATGCTTGTAGCCATTTTGTTTTTAAAGACAGTTTTTCTTTCAAAATTTCTCTACGTTTAGAAATGAACGAGATTTTTTTTACAGAGTTCATTCCTGGGTGAAGTCTTTCCAGACATGAAGGAACCTAGAATGAATGTTGTGTGAGATAATGCTAACACGTGTCATAAGTAAATTTATTGGTCAGTCTTAAGTTTTTAAAACAAAAGAGATTTTGTCTTTTGGGTATAGGAATAAGAGTTAAAATTTTGTAATATAGATTTATATTCACAAAATATATGTTTATAATCAAGGTATATTTTATTATAATTACAGTATGAAATATATGCTCCAATAAATATTGTAGAAGGTATATAATTGGTAAATAATAGAAATTACTAAAGAATAGATTCTGTTGAGTTAACCAGGAAAGAATTTAGCTGATAGAAGCAACCAAAAGGGAGTAGAGCTATAAATATAATTTTGACAGATGGAGACACTGTGTCTAAAGTGACTGAGAAGAGAAGGTTTTTGTGTAGTCTGACCTTTTTGACCCGAGATAAGAATTAAAAAAAAGAAATGGTGGAATTAATTGGAATTAATAAAAGAAGTGCAATACTGCCCTCTAGAGGATAGTAAAAATAATGATTCATATTACCATTAATTAACCATGACGTCAAATTGGCTATAATAAGCGGCAAGGCTCTTTGTGAGGCAGTAGGAGATTCCAGCAGTCAGACTCACATCGCCATGCACTCAGACGTTCATATACATGACACTCTAAGAAGTCGGGAGATTTCAGCATTCAGACTCACATCGCCATGCACTCAGACGTTCATTATACATGACACTCTGAGAAGTCGGAGATTCCAGCAGACAGACTCACATCGCAATGCATTACACATGACCCTCTGAGAGTCCAAGATTCTAACACTCAGACTCACACCACGATGCAGGCAGATCCCAAGATATGAGGCAATCAATATTCTCACCAAATCTCTAACTCACATGCATTGATTATCTGATATCGATAATCTTCACATATTCCAAAACAAAGCATCACATGGAAAATTCCAAGACTTATCAACAACCAAATTGGACAGGTAATGTATGAAATTAATGTACGAATTAATGTAATTATATATTTGTAGATATTCTTGCAACGTAGACTGAGATTCTCAGACACCGTTAAATCCAAATTCTAATTATATTCTATTTCTGCAGATAGAAATATGAAGAAGTGGATATAAGGATTTATTCCTAAAGAAATGTTGTAAGATTGATACCAATATATATATATGGAAATTGGAAATTACTGTGATTAAAATTAATAAGCAAGGAATTATATAACTACAAAATAAAAAAGCAAAAGATTAGAAATTTAATTCTCGAGATTAGGGGAGGATTCACTAAATAAGTTTTTATTACTTATTATTAAATTAGCTCATCTTTTGTTGATCCATGTAGCATAGAGATATATATATCTATAAGAGCTGGCTGGTTAAACATTGTTTGCTGGGAAATGCATGTTGTATTAAGCAGAAATGTTTATTAACCATTTGTGTATTAGTTACTAACTGATAAGGTAAATGATATTAATCATATATGCAGTTACTAACCGGAGATACATATATTGGGAAGCTAGTTTTTATATGCTGATGGATTGTGGTTTATAAATTTTTGTTTATGAAATGAGATTTGAAACTTTTTTGTATACGTAATAAATATATATATTTTTATCCGATTATTGATTATTGTATTTTTTAAAGCAAAACACAGACAATCAAAAGAATTCAGGATAATTTCTAAGAGATATAAACAATTGATATTTGTGTCTCGTATAAATTTCTTATGAAATAATAATCCCTGATATATTGGAGGCTTGGCTAATAAGTCCAATATATATAAACGTGTTGTATTCACGTGCAGAGATTATATCCGACAAATTGGAGTCAACTGCTGAGATTGTGGTTTTTGTTTGGAATATAATTGTCAGTATTGTCTGATTAGACAGAGATAAAATATATATATATATATTGACTCCTTGTTGTATTCTGACTTGTGGTTTTACGGTTCTCTACTAAACAGTGTAAAAATGTCAGAGTCAGAAACTGAGACTCAGGAAGATGTAGAGATACATACTAATCAAATAATATTGATAGATGTTATGTCTTATCTAAAGGACAAGTTACACGTCACAGACGATTTATTTGATTGGATAAAAGAATTGCAATCAAATATATCGAATTATGTTGATTCAATCTGGTCAGATCAATCAAATTTTCTTGAGTGTTTGCGAAAGATAAGAGTAGCCACAAATAAAAAAGATAAAGAAATTTTTATTTTAAAAATTGTGCCTGAATGCATATACTTGATCGCAGAAATGAACAAGAGATTGAATGATGACAAAGAAACCAGAGACAGATTAGAAAATAAAAATTGTGACTTGCATGAAACCGTAAATAAATTAAAAGATGAGTCAGAACGAATGATAACGGAAGTGAAAGTGTGTGCAAGAGAAAAAGATCAATTGCAAGATGAGATTGCTCAATTATCCAAATTAAATAAGGGGCTAAACAAACAATTAGCGAGAATGAAATGGGAACATGAGAAATTCGCTGATGAGTTACGTCAGGTTGAAACTGATGTTCGAAGGGTTAAAAATCCTTTGTTAGAGAAGTTCCCTTTGAAAGCTTTAAGCCATACATCACTGATTAGACCTGGTGATGGCTCTGTTTATCTGAAAAGCCAGAGTGAGCAGAGTGAAAGCGAAAATGAAACTAAATCTCATGATGAAAAAAGAGAAAAACCTTTTGCACAGGAGTATTTCAAATCACAAAAACTCTAGCCAGCCACAGCCTATTAAGAAATATCATAAAGTTAATGATTTAACGAAAATTATTAATTTCTTGAAAACCTCAGTAGGTATCTTTGATGTTAAAGCATCGTCACAAATAATTGGTCATTTAAATAGGTTTGAAGAAGCTGTGGGAGTTTTAGGTATTAATTCAGATGCTCAGAAAATTGAGTTGATTCCATGGGTCTTTGAAAGCAAACATAGGTATTTTTTCCAGTCTTTGAAAGAATCTGGTATAAGGAAATGGAGTAAAGTAGTTTCTGAGGTCAAATCTGAATTTGGGCCTCAACGTACCAGTCTAGCTGCGAAAAGAGCAATTTTAACTCTAAAATGCAGACCTAATCAAAGCCCCCGTGAATTTCTTTCAGTCCTTAAAAATGCGTATAGCTTGGCTGAAAGAAACCCAGACTTTGAAAACCCTGAATTTATCCAATTATTTTATGACGCATTGCCAAATAAAATAAAGGTTATTTTAGCAAGAGATTATGACCCGAGAAATGGTTTGGATTGGGTACTAAAAGAAAGTATGACCCTATTTACTGTATTTGAATATAGTGAAGAAACTCAGGGGAAAAGAGTGAAAACCTCACCTGAGGAAATAGCGGAAATTCACGTTAAAAAGGGTGATATTAAATTTGAGTCCCACAAAAAGAGTTATGCGGAAATATTGCGTGACTCCATACCTCAAAGGGAAAAATCCAAGCCAGATCAGGAAAGAGGGTTTGCCAGAGAAAATTCAGGAAGTAAATTTCAATCTAGGAAGCAATGGGTACCTAGAAGTCAGTGGGTTAAATCAAAGGAAAATGTACCTAGACAGGAAGCAACTAGAGGTAAGACTGAATCTGATGCGTCTGATAATGCGCAAGCTTCGTCCCCAAGGACGAATAGAAAGCGGAGATATAATGTACGCCAGCGTATTGGTCAAATGCAGGAAAATTTCCATGTGCTGACAGAAAAACTGGATCAGATCACTCAGTTAATGACTGGAAATAACTCTGGTCAGGTTGTAAGCGATGCAACACCTGCAGCCCCACCCAACCAGTGACTAGATGATGTTTCTGATGAAGTAACCAGCATCCATGACAATTTACCAGAAAGTGATGATGAAATGATTAATACAAATGTTTGTATGGTTGATGAGATTCTAAACCCTTCCCTGCAAAGAGAAGGAAAATATATTTTATCTCCCCAGACTAAGTGCGAGCAAGCTGAGAAGACTGGATCCGAAATGGACAGAACAGCTGCCAAGAGCACGTTTGAGAGAGCAAAATCAGTTGGTAAAATTTTTCCAAAACCTAATTTCATATCTCACTCTAAAATTCTCTGTAAATTGCATAGCATTGAAGACCGATATTATGTGAATGTAGAATTACAAGATAATTTACCACATATTCCGTCCTTGCTAGACACTGGAAGCCAAGTTACGTTAATATCAGCTCATTATTTTGAACAGGTCCAAGAACTGTCCTCCAGGAAGCCTAGATTAGATAAATTTAATGCTAATCTAGTGAGTGTGAGTGGCACATCTCTGAAAGTTCTGGGCACGGCTAAATTGGATTTTACATTGGGGAATAAAGTAATTCGGCATCCAACATTTGTTGTGGATCTGCCCCAAAATCGCCTAATTATTGGAATGGACCTTCTCAAAAGGTTAAATCCAATCATTGATTTTATCAATGAGGTTATTTGGTCCCAAGTAAATGCAACCAATCAGCTACGATAGATCCCAATCCCATCACACTCAGCGTAACTGCCACGTGATTGAGGAAAGGCCGGATTCTATTGAAGTCCACTTCAGAAATAGCCAGACACCTGATATCTCTTTCTTAAGGCCAAAGTCCCTGATTTCAGGAGAGCAGGAGGATAACACCATATGTGTTCCCCCCGAGAGAATTCGAGAGATATGTCTGGAAAATGACGTGCTAATTATTCATCTCCACAAAAGGGAAACAGAACCAAATGGACATAGTGACCCTGAAGTGATCAGATATCCACTCATCTTGAGGATTTGGGTAACAGATCTAGATAATGATGGAGACAGTCCTAATGTTATTGGAAAAAGTTATGTTATGTATTTCTAGAAGAAATAAAACTGCCAAGCTCAATTGCATGATTGTCATTCTAGATTATCTCAGGATATGTGAAGATGGACCAACAGAAGACACTTAACTGGTATCATGTGAAGTGATGTTTTAATTAACATGTGATTCTTTTTCCCAGCATTCAGATGTTTAATTAAAGCTAGTAGATAGACTAGATCCGTACGGTTAATTAAAATTAATCAGAGATCAGAATATCTATAGGGAAATTGAGTGAAATCGCTAGTCTATGAATGGTTATTTATACTCTTTCTTCCAACAGAAATTGAGATAAATGGTTAATCCGAACTGCGACACTTAATCCGCAAAGATGAATCGGACCACCAAAGACTGCGACTATCTGGAAATTCTACGGTTTTCCGCACAATTCCAAGGAGGATGCTAAAGTCCCATGCGCATCAAGCTCATGCAAGCCTGAAAGACATGCGGGATACAGCCAGGATACCGTTGATTGCTATGTACAAGAACCACCGAAGGAAAAGATTTGCCGCATATTTTATTGCAACCGCTGTTCTACAGAAAGAGAAGCAAATGTTTACCGGAAGAATCTGGTACAAAACAAGAGAGTGTTCATACCCACACCAGTGATTCTCGTGAAAGTTTCTAAAGAATCAAGAGTTGCTATCGAGAAGTTACTTTTTATAAATTAAGTCTGGTATGACGAGATGCAAATCGTTGTCGTATTCCAAGGGCAAGAGATACCTATGAATCCAGATTTGAAATCTTTGCTAAAGAACTAGCATGATTATACCATTGAACTTCTAATACTAAAAAAGATAATCTAACAATTTATGCTCCAAGGTATTCACAGATTGATCATCGATTGCTATCTGCTTATAACGGGCCAAGATTACAGAAATTGTGATTTGTATAGTAATTATGTTTCTAACTGTCTGGATGATTGTCCTAACAAAGAAAGTACGTACATTGAAGTTTAACCCTTTCGCTGCTGAGGCTTTTCCCGCCCCTATGCTGAGGTCATTTTTACCTGTTTTGCGCATCATGTTTAAACGTGTTTTGAAGGCTTATTTTAGTATATGACCAAGACATATTATATATCGTTCTTTCCGTCAGACTCGGTAGATTCATAATATGTCATTATTATATGTATACGTTATGTCATGTCTGTATATTATAACAAAAAATGCAATAAAATATGTATTTTCAATAATTTACAATGTGTAAAGTGTTTTTTTCCACATTTTAACATGCGAGCAATTGCGGTTATATTTTGTATGGGGTGCGCTTGTTAAAAAAATTAGAGATGGGGTCTCGTTACATTTTTTTTTGGGGAAAATGACACTACTTTTAACAAACGCACCGCATACAAAAATCGTTAGTGCAGCATCATTGTTCACATTATAATTGAAATGGGAACAATATTGCTGCATTAACAAACCAAAAAAAAAAAAAAAAAAGTGTTTATTTTTATTTTTTAATTTTTTTTATTTTTATTTTTCATTTTTTGTTTACAAAATTTTTCACTTTCATGTTTGGTATCGTTGGAACGGCCATGCTCTGGCCGATCCAACCATACCAAAATTTAACCCCTAGCTGCCACGGATCGGGTTCATTGGAACTCCCTATCTCCACAGTTGGTGGCAGTTAGGGGTTAACTCTAGGACTGGCGTCATCGTGCTACGCACGATGACGCCAGTCCTCTGGGGGAGTTCCCGGAGGCTTGACCGACATCCAAGATGTCGGCCAGCTCCGGGAAAGGATTGCGAACCGGCGCTTTTCAGCGCCGATTCGCGATCCAGCTCCCCAGGGGTTAATGCCAGGCATCATTTGGAAGGGCAGGCTGTGCCCTTCCAAATGATGCCTGGGTTAACCCCCGCAGAGTCGCCGATCGGGAGGGAGAGAGGTCCGAAGGACCTCCCCCCCTCCCTTTCAGGCGCCTCCTCCGCACATGCGGGGGGGCGCCTGAATTAGGTGTCATCGCGCCCCCGCGATGACACCTAATTCTGGCGGCTGCTGGTCCGGATGCCGGGCTGACATCCAGGATGTCAGCCCGCACCGGAGGGGCCAGCGATCGGCCGGAACCCGGCCGAACGCTGACCCCAATGGGAGGACGCGCTCAGCACACCAGCGGGACTGCTGAGGACGCGCTGAGCGCGTCCTCAGCAGCGAAGTGGTTAAAAACACTGCATCTTCAATTATTAAATGGATGAAAGAAGAAAAACGTGTTGCGAAAGGTGGAAACCTAGCCTAATTGGTAAAGGGTGGAGATATTGTATGTTTTCCTCAAATTTATTTGGACAATAAATAAATAGATGAAACCAAAGGGGGGTTATGTCGGGTATATTAGAGAGACAAAGGATTTAAAATGGATGCTTGTAGCCATTTTGTTTTTATAGGCAGTTTTTCTTTCAAAATTTCTCTACGTTTAGAAATGAACGAGATTTTTTTTACAGAGTTCATTCCTGGGTGAAGTCTTTCCAGACATGAAGGAACCTAGAATGAATGTTGTGTGAGATAATGCTAAGACGTGTCATAAGTAAATTTATTGGTCTGTCTTAAGTTTTTAAAACAAAAGAGATTTTGTCTTTTGGGTATAGGAATAAGAGTTAAAATTTTGTAATATAGATTTATATTCACAAAATATATGTTTATAATCAAGGTATATTTTATTATAATTACAGTATGAAATATATGCTCCAATAAATATTGTAGAAGGTATATAATTGGTAAATAATAGAAATTACTAAAGAATAGATTCTGTTGAGTTAACCAGGAAAGAATTTAGCTGATAGAAGCAACCAAAAGGGAGTAGAGCTATAAATATAATTTTGACAGATGGAGACACTGTGTCTAAAGTGACTGAGAAGAGAAGGTTTGTGTAGTCTGACCTTTTTGACCCGAGATAAGAAATAAAAAAAAGAAATGGTGGAATTAATTGGAATTAATAAAAGAAGTGCAATACTGCCCTCTAGAGGATAGTAAAAATAATGATTCATATTACCATTAATTAACCATGATGTCAAATTGGCTATAATAAGCGGCAAGGCTCTTTGTGAGGCAGTCGGAGATTCCAGCAGTCAGACTCACATCGCCATGCACTCAGACGTTCATTATACATGACACTCTGAGAAGTCGGAGATTCCAGCAGACAGACTCACATCGCAATGCATTACACATGACCCTCTGAGAGTCCAAGATTCTAACACTCAGACTCACACCACGATGCAGGCAGATCTCAAGATATGAGGCAATCAATATTCTCACCAAATCTCTAACTCACATGCATTGATTATCTGATATCGATAATCTTCACATATTCCAAAACAAAGCATCACATAGAAAATTCCAAGACTTATCAACATCCAAATTGGACAGGTAATGTATGAAATTAATGTACGAATTAATGTAATTATATATTTGTAGATATTCTTGCAACGTAGACTGAGATTCTCAGACACCGTTAAATCCAAATTCTAAGTATATTTTATTTCTGCAGATAGAAATATGAAGAAGTGGATATAAGGATTTATTCCTAAAGAAATGTTGTAAGATTGATACCAATATATATATATGGAAATTGGAAATTACTGTTATTAAAATTAATAAGCAAGGAATTATATAACTACAAAATAAAAAAGCAAAAGATTAGAAGTTTAATTCTCGAGATTAGGGGAGGATTCGCTAAATAAGTTTTTATTACTTATTATTAAATTAGCTCATCTTTTGTTGATCCATGTAGCATAGAGATATATATATCTATAAGAGCTGGCTGGTTAAACATTGTTTGCTGGGAAATGCATGTTGTATTAAGCAGAAATGTTTATTAACCATTTGTGTATTAGTTACTAACTGATAAGGTAAATGATATTAATCATATATGCAGTTACTAACCGGAGATACATATATTGTGAAGCTAGTTTTTATATGCTGATGGATTGTGGTTTATAAACTTTTGTTTATGATATGAGATTTGAAACTTTTTTGTATACGTAATAAATATATATATATATTTTTATCCGATTATTGATTACTAGGTGGAAAGCCTGCCCAGAGGGCAGTCTATTGTTGTCGCCAGGTCAGAATTCACGTCCACATAGTTTTTTTTCAATGTCCTATCCAAGAGTATCTCAATATAAATGCATTTGTAACGCGTCCATCGCCATCCCATCCGCAACAGGAGGGCCGACTGAGCAGCTGTGATGGGCGCGCGCAGCTGACAGAGCAGGTCCCTCTTCCCTCTTAGATTGTAAGCTCACGGGAACCGGACCCTCAGATTGTAAACTCGTGGGAACCCTTAGATTGTAAGCTCATGGGCCCCTTAGATTGTGTTGGGCTTGGGCGGGCATTTTTTTGTAGCGTATACATTATGCGGATATTTAATGGCACGTGGTATGCATGGCATGGCAGGCTGGTGTTTAGGCACACTGGTATTATGAGACCCTGGCATTAGGCATGGCAGACTGGCATTGTGCATGGCAGACTGGTAATGTGCATGGCAGACTGGTAATATGACTGGCAGACTGGTATTGTGCGTGGCAGACTGGTATTGTGCATGGCAGACTGGTAATATGGCTGGCAGACTGGTATTGTGCATGGCAGACTGGTATTGTGCATGGCAATGTGCATGGCAGACTGGTATTGTGCATGGCAGACGGTATTGTGCATGGCAGACTGGTAACATGGCTGGCAGACCTTGCACTGAGGAGATGGAGGCCGGGCACTGAGGAGATGGAGGCCGGGCACTGAGGAGATGGAGGCCGGGCTTGAGGAGATAAACCAATCCGATCCATTGGAGAGGCGCTGTGCTGTGCGCCTCTCCAATGGATCGGATTTGTTTTGTCCCTCACGCACGCCGGCTGTGCGCATGCCGCGGCCGTTGGATGCGCGCGCAGCCAACCGCAGCTGGTTGCGCGCGCATGCGCAGTCCGTTTTTTTGGGCGACGGACACGCCAGCCCTTATCGATTTATGTTATAGATTGTATTTTTTAAAGCAAAACACAGACAAAAGAATTCAGGATAATTTCTAAGAGATATAAACGATTGATATTTGTGTCTCGTATAAGTTTCTTATGAAATAATAATCCCTGATATATTGGAGGCTTGGCTAATAAGTCCAATATATATAAACGTGTTGTATTCACGTGCAGAAATTATATCCGACAAGTCATTCTCCTGCTTTTCACCCTCTCTGAATCAGACAGACACACAGACACGTAATGCAAAGTTAAGATTCACAGGCACAGAAAATGTCAGCCCCCTTCTTTTCTACCCCCCCCCCCGTGACACTGACAGCTGCCGGTATACCCTGCGCCTACATAGGACTCATGGAAATACAGATGTGCATGACTTTCGTTGCAATTTGGAATTTCAGGGCCTTTAGTTTTTTGTTTATTTCAGAATAGGAAACATTACCATCAATAAAATGAAGGTCTTTTTGGGTTAAAGGTTAGATTTATTTTAAAAGAAACCCGGCTTTTCCCAGCATAGGTTTCAATGTAAAAAAAAAATCCTGTTTATTAAATATTTCTTAACCCTTTCGCTGCTGAGGCATTTCCTGCCTGTGTGCTGAGGTCATTTTTACCGGTTTCGCTCATCATGTTTAACCGCGTTTTGAAGCCTCATTTTATTATATGACCCAGACATATTATATTTCGTTCTTTCCGGCAGACTCGGCAGATTCATAATATGTCATTATTATATGTATACGTTATGTCCTGTCTGTATATTATAACAAAATATGCAATAAAATTTGAATTTTCAATAATTTACAATGTGTAAAGTGGTTTTTTTCACATTTTAACATGCGATCCTTTGCGGTTATATTTTCTATGGGGTGCGCTTGTTAAAAAAATTAAAAATAGGGACTACTTCTCTATATAGTGGGCTGCACCATATGGACACCTTAGATCAAATCCTAGATCTTAATGTACTATATCGAGCATGAGAGTATGCATCATTTAGTGGTAAAAAGGAGTACATAAATTCCCAAAATAGTACCAACACAGTCAATAATGTTTCGTAATTGGAATGATCTTCTTGAATGTTCAAGTGTAGTATAGTGAAAAGCCGGTCTGGGCGTATCTTTCAAGTATTCTGCAAGGGTTAAAGAGAAAAAACCATTGCGCAGTACGCTAAAAGTTATGGCCCCTGTGGTTCCCCCGGGGGGTACTTACAGTGTTGAGAGCCCTAGTCCTGGCTCTGAGGATTTTCCACCTGTAGGGTATTGTTGGGCAACCCTTAGCCCTCTTGCAGATGTTCGGTCGTCCCGGAGCAAAATCAGCGATGTTGAAGGGAAAAAAACTCGGAATGCACGAATAAAAAGTAGTTCCACCCTCAAATGGATAGATTTATTAAAATTCGTTAAAGAACAAATAAAAAGCACTTTTAGTGCACTGAAACGCGTTTCGCCTAGATAGGCTTCATCAGTCAGTCAGAATAATCCTTTTTGTGTTGTTTGTGTTAGACACACTCCTCGGGCTGCGCAGAACATTTAGGATACGTCCACAGCGCCACCAGTTCCTACTTTCCCTTTTTTTAAAAATAGGGACTAGTTAACATTTTTTTGGGGGAAAATTTTGCTATTTTTAACTAACGCACCCCATACAAAAATTGTTAGTGCAGCATCATTGTTCACATTATAAATTAAATGGGAACAATATTGGTCCATTAACAAAACAAATAAAAACCTTTTTTTTTTTTATTACAAAAGATTTTACATGGTCATGTTTGGTATCGTTGGAAAGGCCATGCTCTGGCCGATCCAGCAATACCAAACATTAACCCCTAGCTGCCACAGATCAGGAGATAGGGGGTTCCAATAAACCCCATCTCCACCATTGGTGGCAGCTAGGGGTTAACTCCAGGACTGGCATCATCGTGCTATGCACGATGACGCCAGTCCTCGGGGGGAGTTCCCGGAGGCTTGGCCAACATCCAAGATGTCGGCCAGCTCCAGAAAAGGATCACGGACCGGCGCTTCTCAGCGCCGAATCGTGATCCGGCCCCCATGGGGTTAATGCCAGGTACCGTTTGGAAGGGCAGGCTGCCCTTCCAAACGGTGCCTGGCATTAAGCTCAGGCCCCCGGCGATCGGGAGGGAGAGAGATCCGAATGACCCCCCTCCCTTTCAAGAGCCTCCTCCGCACACACGGGGGGGGGGCACCTGAAATAGATGTCATCGCGGCGGCCCAGAATCCGGCCGATCGCTGGCTGCTAAGAGAGGACGCGCTCAGCGCGTCTTCCGCAGCCAACTCTTCCTGCGGCAGGACTTGCTGAGCACGTCCTCCACAGCGAAAGGGTTAAACAGTTCGTCACTTGCAGCAATAAGCCATTTTATTCATTTAGGATTTTTTGGGTTGATTTTAAAGGCTTCATAATTTTAAAGGTAATGAGGTGTGTTTTTTCTTTGCTGAACGCACGCAGCTGTACTGTTCACAGTCCATCTGTTCAATGAATTGGATAGTGGATACATTGTGTCAGAACCATGGACAGCTCCGAGCGAGCCTTAGCCCTGGTCCTGTATGTGAAACATACAGGGTTATTCAAAGAGAATCGAAAGGTTACCGCACGTTCGGTGACTTTTCGTTCTCTTCAATTAGGTGCGATTTGGCGATCCCATTTCGGTGACCCTGCGGTATATTCAGCAAGCACCACAGGGCTGTCGTAGCACAGGGAAAAGCCACTGCAAACCTACTGAACACTCACCGCAAAACCCAGGCGAATGCACACCAAAACCTGCAAAAACATCTGGATTAACCCCGCCGAACACGCCGGAGAAACCTGAGCAGGAGCCGGTCACAGTGCAGAGCAGTTGCTGGATAAACCCGACACCGCAGACGAATGGAGTGGAAAAAAAAACGTTTGCTTGAATGCTTGACAAGTGAAACTGTTTGCAAAGAAACTACAGAACGAAAATGTCTGAAATTTACATATAAAATCCAATGAATGATAATAAAAAGGGCTGTTACAGAAAAAAGAAAAAAAAGGAAAACATTTTTGCAAAAAAATCCCGAAAAATGCTTAAGTTCCTAAAAAATCTATAAATAAAAGACTTTACTGCAGAATATTATAATGAACCGTTTATTAGATATTGTATTAAAAGAATATTTCTAACATTGAAGCCTATGGGATTCCCCTGAATTAACCTGTCGAATGAAGCCACCGAATGGCAGGGCATTTCGGCAACTTTTCACTGCTGGTTTTTGTTCTCTGAATAGAGGAAGCTATGGGGATTTCACTGCCCTCGAACAGGCACCATATGTGCAGGCAAGTCGCCAACATTTGGCGAACTGCCTGCTCTCTGGATAGCCTTATGGCCAGGAAAGGTAACCGTACACTGAATTTCAGCGTTCGGTTACCTTTCGCCAGCAATTCGGAGGTCTTTGAATAACCCTTATAGTATACTATAAGGGTTATTCAGAGAGCTGATTTGACCCCAAAAATGTAACCAGACTCTGAAATCCGTGTATAGTGACATTTCAGGGCCATTCGGCTATTCAGAGTGCAGGCATTTGACTGAATTGTCTGCATGTATGGTGCCTGTTCGAGGGCAGAGAAAGCGAGAAGCAATGGTTCATCAATTCAGAACAGCAGTGAAAAGTTGCTGGAATTGCCCTGCTGTTCGGGAGTTTCATTCGGCAGGTTTATTCAGGTGAATCCCATAGGCTTCAATGTTAAAAATACTCCTGTTTTAATTCAACATCTAATAAACAACTATTTTAGTCTGCAGTAAAGTGATTTTTTTGGCAAAATATGTTTTGCTTTTGCAAAAGTGTTTTTCTGTAACAGAACTTTTTATTATCATTCATAGGATCTTATGTAAATTCCAGGCATTTTCATTCAGTAGTTGTGCAATTTTGACACTTCAAGCACACTTTACCCCATTCGTCAGCTCCATGACTTTTTCTAGCAGCTGCTCTGCTATCAGCAGTTCGTCCGTTGTGTTCAATGAGCGTATGTTGGGTTTTCCCCTGCATTCTGGGGACGCTGTGGTGAATGCTGAATACATCGTAGGGGGGGGGACTTTGATTCCCTGACTTGTTCTCTGAACACCAACAGGGTTATTCAGAGAGAGGTGAAAACCAGGAGAATGAACAATCTAGACAAAATGGGAGAATTTTTCTGCTTCGGCTATTGTGACCCAGAGTTTTCACTTCTCCAGTCATTCTCCTGGTTTTCACCTCTCTGAATAACCCTGCAAGTCTACCAGATGCTACAGGAGTCCAGCCAGGGGTGTATTAACCATTGAGCATACCAAGCATGTGCTTAAGGCACCGGGCTGAAAGGGGGTGAAAAAACTAACAAACAAAAAAAAACACAAAATGAAGCTTTGTAAAGAAAAAATAAAATAATTAAACTAGTGCAAATTGATGATAAATGTTCTGTTTCTGATCATGGTGCACCCTAGGGTTATCAGGTGTACCACAAGAGGTATTGCCATCACAGTGCACTCTGACCTCTGCCATTCAGCAAGATCATTGACACGGGCACATGTTTCCTGTTGTGGAACATGCTTTCTGGTGTAGAATACAAAAGCAACTCAAACGCATAAGCGTATAAGATGGAAATGCACCAGAGGTCACTTCGTGCCAGAGACAAGTTTCAGATCTCCACTTTTTATGTAATTGTTGAAAAGTTCGAAACTGAAATGAGACGAATGGTGTAAACTGAAATATTCTATTGTCTGATAGATGTTCCTAATGTCACCCAACAAGGTGCTAATTCTCAACTATCAGAAAGTGAAAAGGTACTCAGACCTGTCAGACACTCAGTGATGCTTATCCAGATGACATGAACAACACTTGGTCTACAGAGCTTCAGCAGATCCATGTGTTCTTCACAAGTTTAAGAAAATACCTTCTCACATGGAGCTTTACAACACAATTACAGAAGACAAACTCGAGACTGTCTTTCCAAACGCTGAAATTGCCTTAAGAAGATTTTTAACATTAAGGCTAGGGTCAGACTAACGCATCTTTCGCGTTGTCCGTGAAAAAGTGCGTTCGAACGAATGGACGCATTTTTTCACGGAGTACGCAATAGCGGTCATACGATGCGCATTTTCATTCGTGATTTTGTACGGATCATCAATGAAACACTTTTGCATCTGGACGTTATGTTAGCCGGACATTAGCAGCGTCTGACATCTCCAAATCACGCACACACGCCGCTAGCAGACGCAGCGCACTCTGTACGACCGTACTAGTGGTTTCACGTTCTCGACAAAATGCGTTCGTTTGCCACTTCCGTTGCTCAGCCGGACTTTCGTGCGACCGTACTTCGTATATTGGCCGTCATTGCCCGTCATTTGCTGCTAGTGCGGCCGTAATTAAGTGCGCCAGAACGCACGTTTAAAGTGCGTTAGTCTGACCCCAGCCTAATGGTCACCAACTGCAGAGCAGAGAGGTCTTTCTCAAAACTGAAACGTGTAAGAAACCAAAATAGATCAGTTATGCTTCAAGAAAGACTCGTCTCACTGTTTATTAAGAATTGAAGCAGACATTCTGAGAAGCATTAATTGTGACAATTAGGGATGAGCCGAACACCCCCCGAGTTCGGTTCGGACCCGAACCCGAACTTTCCAAATGTTCGGATCTGAACCCGAATTCGAACTCAATACAAGTCAATGGGGCTGAAAATTCTGTTTTTAGAGTGCCCTCCAAGAGGGCATATATGCTAGATATTTGCCATAAAAGGTGTATGGGGGTCCGGGTAGTGCCCTGGGGACAGGAAACAAGGACAAAAAGAAAAAAAAAAAACGTTTTTAAAAGGGACAGTGAGTTTTCCATGAAATAAGGGTTAAAAATAAAAACGAAAAATTCCTTCAAATATCGTGCCTAGGAGGTCCCCATAACCTGCCCGTGAAGTGGCAGATTTCTAGGATGTATAGAAATATGTGAAAACCAAAAAATGACATTTCAAATGACGGTAAATGCTTTTCCTTTAATCTATCCATAAACAACTGCTTGGGGCGGCAGTCTGTATGAAAAGAGGAGACATTTTCGGACACGCAGAAAAAGTTTACTTATTTTTTGGCGGGGAAAAGCAGGAGAATGACTGGAGAATGGAAAATTCTAGACCAAATAGCCGATTTGGAAAGTGAGATAAATGGGAGAATTTTTTTGGTTTGGCTATTTTGACCTAGAATTTTCTCTTCAGTCATTCTCCTGAGTTTCACCTTTCTCTGAATAACCCTGTCAGGGTTATTCAGAGAGCGGTGAAGAGCAGGAGAATGACTGGAGAATGGAAAATTCTAGGTCAAAATTGCCAAACCAGAAAAATTCTCCCATTTAGGCTAGGGTCAGACTAGCGAATTTTTAACATGCGTTTAGGTGCACTTAATCACGGCCGCACTAGCAGCAAATGACGGCCAATATACGAAGTACGGTCGCGCGAAAGTCCGGCTGCGCAACGCAAGTGGAAAATGAATGCATTTTTTCGAGAACGCAGAACCGCTAGTACGGACGTACAGAGTGCGCTGCGTCCACTAGCGGCGTGTGTGCGTGATTTGGAGACGTCCGGCCAACATAACGTTCAGACACCCAAAGTTTCCTGGTTTGGATCCGTAAAAAATCACGCACAAAAATGCACATCGTATGACCATTTTCGCGCATTCCGTGAAAAAATACGGCAATGCGTCCGGACGCACTTTTTGACGGTCGCTGCGAAAAATGCGTTAGTCTGACCCTAGCCTTATCTCACTTTCCAAATTGGCTATTTGGTCAAGATTGTTCTCTTTTCCTGCCATTCTCCTGGTTTTCACCTTTCTCTGAACAACCCTGAGAGAGGTGAAAGCCAGGAGAATTGGCAAGAGAAGAAAACAATCTAGACCAAATAGCCGATTTGGAAAGTGAGTTAAATGGGAGAATTTTTCTGGTTTGGCTATTTTGACCTAGAATTTTCACTTCTCCAATTATTCTCCTGCTTTTCACCGCTCTCTGAATAACCCTGTGAATGTTTAATCCCGAGGTGAAAAATAACATTGCCTTAGATGTTAAAAGCGGGCAATGAGGAAATTTTGTATTTTTTTCAATATCCAGTTAAATGCAGCATATTAGGAAGTTTTAGGAGGGAAATTAATTCTCAAATCTCAATCAGAAGCAGACACAACCCTACCCCCTCAGTACCTCAGTATAGTGTACAATATATCAAATTGATTAGACCAGACAAAAACACCTGGTGTTATGCCCGTTTGTGAACAGAAGTCATTTAGAGTTGAGAATCTTTCCACATACACATTAGTTTTTAATTCAATATCTAATAAACTGTTGCTTATAATATTCTGCAGTAAAGAGTCCCTTTATTTCTAGATTTTCTAGTATTTTTTTAAGCATTTTCTATACTTTTTTCAAAATTTCTTTTTTTTTTTTCGAACTCGAACCGAACACACCCAAAAAGTTAGAAGTTCGCAAACTTTCGAACAACCAAAGTTCGGGCCGTAACTCCGAACCGTCCGAACCGAACAGCTCATCCCTAGTGACGATGTTCAAAGTGTAGAAAAATGCCTTTCAGGTGCTGAGGATTGGAACTTTGATACATTTAACTTGTGAAATCTTAAAATAGATGTATTGCTTTTTGTAGCCTAAGCTTGGCTTAGTATGTACTTCTGCAACCTACATTGTATGTCATGTCAGACAGGTCACCAACTAAAATGGACTGGGTCAGTGTGGAAAGGAGGGGCGCACCAAGATTTGTGAGTGCTTAGGGCACCAGTGATCCTTAATCCACCCCTGAGTCCAGCGGCTTTGTAACAGCCAGAGTTTAAGCAGGGAATTTACAAATCTCAGCCTTCAAAAAGGGCACTTTCCTGCTGCAATAAAGTGAACCGTCTACATATTGGGCAGCCTCCAAAACATGGATCTAGAAACAAATGCATGATAACCATTACACGGAACCACACCTGCCATTATAAAGGGAGAGAATGGATTCAAAGCAAATCACATTTTATCTCCAGAGTGGGACATAAAAAAAGACATGGCCCTGGACTTCAACCAGGAGAAAGGCCTACTTTATGCAAACAAGAAAAGAATTGTATATAAACCAAAAGTACAAAAAAAAAAATACAGGAAGTAAAACTAACTATACGGCTTTGATTTGCAGACCCCCCCCTAGCTTGCTACTTTAGACAAGAGTTTGCAAATCACCTTTTAGGCCGCGGTCACATGAGCTCACTGAGTCTGTAGTGCCCCCCCCTCATCGTCCGAAGCATTATGACAGCTAGGCTGGGAGGGCCACACGTGAAACATGCATAATACAGGGTGTCCATAAAGGCTCTTTACAATTTCAAAAATTGCAAAGGCAATTGATGACATATCTTCAGATTTGTTCAATGTACTCAGTGGTTAATGTTTTCTCACATTGCATTTGTGTATTTCGGGTACTAGGGATGTGCACCGATTTTTTTTTCGGTTCGATTCGATTAGATTTTTCGAATTTTTAAACTTTTCGATTCGGTTCGTTTCGACCACTTTCTGTTTCGATTCGGTTCGGTTTGATTCGTTTTTCGGGTACATTTATTTTTCGGAATATCGACCATTTTTCGTATTTTCGTGTCACTATACTCGGTTTTTGTATCGACTTTTCGTGAGTTCGGGAAATTTTCGTTTTTCAGAATTGTACATGGTTTTCGGCATATCGCCCATTTTTCGTATTTCGTGTCACATTGCTCATTTTTTTGTATCGACTTTTCGTGATTTCGGTAATTTTCGTTTTTTCGGAATGTCTGTTCTCGTTTCAAAGCTGTCTAACTCTATTCGTTTTGATGTAAACTACTATGGTTTACTTTTTTAATACTACTTTATATAATTTTTTATAATAAATTTTTGGTTTGTTTTTCGGATCCGATAATTCATTCTGTCGATACGATAATTCTAGCGATTCTATCGTGTTTTTTTAATTAACCCTTTCGCTGCTGAGGCTTTTCTCGTCCCTGTGCTGAGCTCATTTTTACCGGTTTTGCTCATCATGTTTAAACGTGTTTTGAAGGCTTATTTTAGTATATGACCCAGACATATTATATATCGTTCTTTCTGTCAGACTCGGCAGATTCATAATATGTCATTATTATATGTATACGTCATGTCCTGTCTGTATATTATAACAAAAAATGCAATAAAATATGATTTTTCAATAATTTACAACGTGTAAAGTGTTTTTTTTTTACATTTTAACATGCGAGCAATTGCGGTTATATTTTGTATGGGGTGTGCTTGTTAAAAAAATTAGAGATGGGGTCTCGTTACATTTTTTTTTGGGGAAAATTAAAAAAATTTTAACAAACGCACCGCATACAAAAATCGTTAGTGCAGCATCATTGTTCACATTATAATTGAAATGGGAACAATATTGCTGCATTAACAAACCAAAAAAAAAAAAAAATTGTTTATTTTTTTTTATAAATTTTTTAAAATATTTTTTTATTTTTAATTTTTTTACAAACGTTTTTCACATTCGTGTTTGATATCGTTGGAACGGCCATGCTCTGGCTGATCCAACAATACCAAACTTTAACCCCTAGCTGCCACGGATCGGGAGATAGGGGGTTCATTGGAACCCCCTATCTCCACCATTGGTGGCAGCTAGGGGTTAACTCCCGATGACGCCAGTCCTCAGGGGGAGTTCCCGGAAGCTTGGCCGACATCCGACATCCTCATGGATATGCCCCAGCTCCTCATGGATATTGCCCCAGCACCTCATGGATATGCCCCAGCTCCTCATGGATATGCCCCAGCTCCTCATGGATATGCCCCAGCTCCTCATGGATATGCCCCAGCTCCTCGTGGACATGCCCCAGCTCCTCGTGGACATGCCCCAGCTCCTCATGGATATTGCCCCAGCACCTCATGGATATGCCCCAGCTCCTTGTGGAAATGCCCCAGCTCCTCGTGGACATGCCCCAGGTCCTCGTGGACATGCCCCAGCTCCTCGTGGATATGCCCCAGCTCACACATGGATTTGCCCCAGCTCCTCGTGGATATGCCCCAGCTCCTCCTGGATATGCCCCAGCACATGGAATGCCCCAGCTCCTCATGGATATGCCCCAGCTCCTCATGGATATGCCCCAGCTCCTCATGGATTTGCCCCAGCACATGGTATGCCCCAGCACCTCATGATAATGGCCCCAGCTCACCTCCGCCGCCTTTTTCGCTCCCTCAGAGCGTCCGGTGGCGCGCAGCTTGGGCGCTCGCCAGGGGGAGCCACGTGACCAGCCGCGATTGGCTGGTGACGTGTTTCCTCCAGGCGAGCGCCGAAGCTGCATGCTTCGGACGCTCGCAGGGAGCGAAAAACGCGGCGGAGGGTGAGACACCCACCCTTAGGGTGACGGTGTTACCCTAAAGGCGGGTGTCACCTGGTGCGGGCCGCACCCCCCGCCCCCACGTAGCGACGCCACTGGTATATACATTTAACGGCCGCACGCCCACGGACTTACTCTATCCAAACAAAGTTCAGAATGATGTGAAACATTGGGACTTTTTGGATAAATTTCGATTTTCGACTATCCAGAAGTTAAAAAAATAAAAATGGTCGAAATCTAATGCAAAAGTCCCGATGTTTCACATCGGGATGTCAGATATTAATAGGCTTGCGCACCGATTTTTTTTCGGTTCGATTCGATTTGTTCTGATGTTTAAAATTTTCGATTCGGCTCGTTTCGACCGATTTCTGTTTCGATTCGGTTTGGTTCGGCTCGTTTTTCGTGTACATTTTTTTGGAATATCGACCATTTTTCGTATTTTCGGGTCACTTTGCTCGTTTTTTGTATCGACTTTTCGTGATTTCGGAAATTTTCTTTTTTTTCGGAACGTCTGTTCTCCTCGTTTCAAAGTGTCTAACTCTATTCGTTTTGACGTAAACTACTATGGTTTACTTTTTTATACTTTATATATTTTTTTATAATAAATTTTTGGTTTGTTTTTCGGATCCGATAATTCATTCTGTCGATACGATTCTGGCGATTCTATCGTGTTTTTTTTTCTGGCGATTCTATCGTGTTTTTTTTTTTATTAAATAAAGATCCTTTTTTTCTTATGAATATACATTTCACAACTTTATTTATTTAATCACATTAAAAAAATGGTATGAAAGCCAAGGAACAAAAAAAAAAGAACAAACGATTTAAAAAACGGTAAACTGACCCGAATGGTCTGACTTTAAAAATAAAAACCAGAACAAAAAGGTTTTAAAACGGAAAAATAGTTGATCAAAATGATCTGAAATGAAAAAAAATAATAAAATAAAATGATTTAAAACAGACAAAAATATAAATGAACCCTTTCGCTGCTGAGGCATTTCACGGCTTCCCTTCACGCCTGTGTGCGGCACTGCGGTCTGCTGCTGAGCTAATTTTTAACAGTTTCGCTCCTCTTGTTTAAACGCGTTTTGAAGCCTTCTTTTATAATATGACCCAGACATGTTATATATCGTTCTTTCCGGCAGACTCGGCAGATGATTCATAATATATCATTATCATATGTATGCGTCATGTCCTGTCTGTATATTATAACAAAAAATGCAATAAAATTAGAATTTTCAATGTTTGTTTTACAAGGTGTAAAGTGTTTTTTTCACATTTTAACATGCGAGTGTTTGCGGTTATATTTTATGAGTTGCGTTTGTTAAAAAAAATGAAAAGGGGACTTGTTATATTTTTTTGGGTGACAATTACACTATTTTTAACAAACGCACCCCATACAAAAATCCTTAGTGCAGCATCATTGTTCACATTATAATTGAAATGGCAACAATATTGCTGCATTAACAAAACAATATTTTTTTTATATTTTAATTTTTTAAAATTTTTAACATTGTCATGTTTGGTATTGTTGGAAAGGCCATGCTCTGGTCGATCCAAAGATACCAAACATTAACCAACCGATAGCTGCCGCGGAGCGGGAGATAGGGGGTTCCAATGAACCCCCTATCTCCACCATTGGTCACAGTTAGGGGTTAACTCCAGAACTGACGTCATTGTGACGAGGTCTTGGGACTGTCGGCAGCTGCTGTTCCCCCACGCTGTTGTCTTCCTGCAAAGACGTGACCATGTTGGCGGGCAGCGTCTTAGCGGGCAGCGGTGGGAGAGAGAGAGCTCATAGCTGGGAGGAGGTGTTGTATGAAGCTGCAAACAGGGACAAATAAACTAGACCTGAGCCGCACTAAGGATCTTTGGGTTGTGTCGGAGAAGACTTCACGCAGTGCTGCCATCAATATTTTTTGATAAATTCTTGGTTATACAATGAATGTGACTGTGGACAAAAATCCGTGTTGTTGTGACATCGCCTAAGCTTAACAAAACCAGGCCACGTCGGTAATCAAATCTCAAGGCAGTACAACAAGGTTGTGTTAGTGTGTGACATTTTTTGGCCAGGCAGGAAGTGTAGAATGTGCACAGTCACATTCATGGCCACAAATATGTTGACAAATTTATGACAAAGGGTCCATAGAAATGTCAATACATTTATGTACATATAATTTTAACAGTGTGGAAACCAAGCAATACATATAAACTTATTAAGTAAGGAAAAGCAACGCACACAAACAGGAAAATATAGAAAAAATAGAAAATTTATTTACAACATATGAACATAGGGAAGGGAACATGCCAAGGATGGCAAACTGCCCAACAGTTACTGGCATTTGAGGAGATGTTGGAGCTGGTCCGCATCTTGGATTACAAAGATTATGATTGCTGTAAGGGCCCTTACGGCAGGAAGAATAACACCCGCAAGGATCGTATCCTTGAAAAGCTACGCACCACCATCCTGGAGCTGTTCGGGAAGGACCGGACGAAGGACCATCTCCGAAAACGCTGGTCCGACCTCAAGGCACGCGAGCAGGAGCAGCTGAGGCACATTCCGGTGACATTCGGGAGGAGGCTGCCACTGGTCTCACTGCTGCTCCAGGATGTCTGCGGCATTGTTTATGTGCTCCCACAGTTCCTGGAGCAGTTCCTGTATGGCGTCGATGGAGGTAACTGCCAGGCGAAGCTCACCGATTGCCTCCCGTCTGGCTTCTCCTTCTATATATCCAATAAATGAAAGAAGGAAAATACAGTAAGTAAAGCAGGTTTCTATTTTTGACTGAAAGTCTTGAAAAAATATAACAGTAGTATATACCAGTGCTGGCGGCCTCCTGAGGTGCCGACTCCTCCTCCGACTCCTCCCCCACCACCACCGTCTGCATATCCAGTGCTATATCTAAGAAATTAAAGAAATAAAAAATACAGTAAACAACAAAACTGATTTATTTTTGAACAAAAGTCGATGCAAAATACGACAGTAAAAAAAAAACCCTGGACTGGCGGCCTCCTGCTGCTCCGGCTCCCTCTCTCCAACTTCGCCCTCCTCCTGCTCCTCCTCTTTCTCCTCCTGCTCCTGTTGTGCTATACATAAACAAAAAATGTTTCTGTTTTTGACCAAAAGTCGTTGCAAAATAAAACAGTATATAACAGCGCTGGTGGACGCCCGTGGCTCCTCCTCCTCCTCCACTGGGGCACTGGTGCCTGCCAGGGCAGATGCTGCTGCCTTCTTCTTCCTGTCTTCTGCCAAATCCAAAAAATAACACGTAAATAATGCAGACTGGAAAAAATGGTATATCTATACACTATATTGCCGAAAGTATTGCGACACCCCTCCACTACCCCACTACCAGCTTGACCCACCACTACTCCCATCTCATAGTTCTAAAGTCACAAAATATTTATTTATTTCCTCTGCACATAGACATATATTACCGTTCAATTATATATTTTTTTCAGAAGTAATCATTACGTTTATTCAATAAAAACTATTATTTGTGTTGTGTGCGTACAAAGCGCATTGTGCGACTGCTTTTAGTTATTAGATGCCTCAGCCTCAGTTTCACTTTCAGTTTCTGCTAATAAAACTGGATATTGCAGAAACAACAACAGAAATCCACGATTTTGTTTTGAAATTTGCATCTAAAGCATTCAATGACACTGCTGCAGCAAACTGAATTGCTGCGCTGCAACAATTCAGCAGCTGCTGAGGATGTATTGAACGCGGCTCTGTTTGGATGCACTTACAGAAGAACTACATGTCCCATCCTACCACTTTAGCAAAGACGCAGAGATTTTTATTGATGCGCAGGTGGGAGCCAATATTGGGCAAGCTGCGGGTCATCTCGTATGCATCACTCAATCACAACACCCCCCCCCCCAGCACACTACAGACTATACACACAGTGCCAAAAGAAATCCAGCATTGTAACTTCATCTACATACATCAAATATCACAATTTTCACGAATACGTAAAATCACAAAAAGGAAGACCTATGGCAAAAATGCATGTATGACGAATTGTGAAAACGCAAAGCTATACACAATCACATTGCATGAAAAAAGGACTAGATCAATCAGCGTATTTCTGTGCACATTAGCACATGCAAGCACATTATTATTATTATACAGGATTTATATAGCACCAACAGTTTGTGCAGCGCTTTACAATATAACATGACACTTACGTTTCGCTATGACCCGACGGATGTGTCTCAGCTGCTCCTCCTCGCGTACCTTCAGATCAGACCAGCGTTTCCGGAGCTGGTCCTTCGTCCGGTCCTTCCCAAACAACTCCAAAATGGTGGTGCGTAGCTTGTCAAGGATACGATCTTTTCTAGCGTTCTTCTTCCTGCCGTAAGGTCCCTTACAGCAATCGTAATCTCGTCTATCAAAGATCCGGACCAGCTCGAGCATCTCCTCAAACGACATATTGCTGGCCCGCTTCTTTCTGGGTGGTGGTGGTTCATGGAGAGACGATGCGGAGGTGTCAGAATGGCACTCGTCGTCTCTTGCAGCCATGGTGAATAATAATAACAATATTTTGTCCAAAAAAAAGTTGTCAAAAAACTGGCTCAATAAAGTTACGACATCCGCGCGCGCGCGCATGCACGACCCGCGGACGAATCAGATCCGACCCAATTATGAAAATTCTTATCGGATCATTGGAAACGAAAAAAAATTAATACACATTTACAAATACAAAATTTACAGAATCAGCGATATAACAGACTTACCGAAATGGAACCGAAATCCCGAATGGAACCGAAATCATGAATAGAGGGAAAATAAATTTCGATTTGACACATTTCAAGTCCATTCGAAAATTCCGAAAATTTTCCGATTCGGCTCGGAAAACTTTTCGGATTAGACTTTTTCGGATCAAAAAAATTTCGGAATTTCGGCCGCATCCGAAGACCCGAATCGGGAAATTTCGTGAAATTTCCGAAATTCCGAAACCCGAAACGCACATCCCTATCGGGTACCCCGCTGACAAATGAGGTAATGTTAAATGTCCTAAATGTAACATTTCCAGAGCGGTGGCCCAATTCTCTGACCACCTCGTTCACCAGATATCACTCCCCTCCACTTCTTTCTATGGGGTTATGTTAAAGATATGGTGTATGGAACAAAGGTACAAAAGGGACATCACTAATCTAAAGCAGAGGATCACTGATGCCATTGCCACCATTGATGAGGGGATGCTACAGCCAACATGGCAAGAAATCCAGTACCGTCTTGATGTGCTTCGTGCAACTAATGGCGCCCATATAAAGGTGCATTAAATGTGGCAAAAAAAACTTAAATATATACGTCTCATTTTGTAACAATTTTCCACTTGTAATAAATTTTTGAAATTGTAAAGAGACTTTATGGACACCCTGTATTATCACACGTTACACCAGATGTGCTGAAAACCTCCCAGTCGAAACGCTACAGACATTGGACGGACCTACAAAAGGTGGCCTGTGCCTTGTAGGGCTGAGCACACGAACGAGTAGGGATGGGCCGAACACCCCCGTGTTCGGCTCGCATTCGAACTTGAACATTTGAAAAAGTTTGAATGCGAACACGATTCGATCGCAATGCAAGTCAATGGGGCTCAAACGTTCAAAAATTAAGGTCTCCTCCATAGGGCATATATGCAAGATATTGGTCATAAAAGTGTTTGAGCTGAACGGTTCTCCTCTCCCATCTCCAGTCTCCGCGTGTCCCCCCATCTCCATTACAGGTCAGGATTTGCTGTACCCAGACATTGATGAGCACGCGCTTTTGCAAAATGAGACACAGACAACCCTGCTTTGTCCTTCAAATTCAAATTGTATTCAGCAACAGCCAGGAGTATATATAACCTACATACAAATTGGAGGAGCTCATGTCATAACCAGAGACTGCCACGTGTATGAAGTGATTGTAGCACTTCTTCCATATAAGGTGACAACAATATGTCATTGGGAGCAGGTTTTAAGGAATTTGCCTCAGGGGTATAACCGAACCGTCGGGTGGGGTCTCACATACAGCAGACCAGGATTTAGCAGGCATAGGGGGGTTGGGACAGATGGCTTAATTGCATATTCCAATCATTTATATTTTGGATATCTTGTAAAATCTTTTACAATCCCTTGTTTTGTTACAACAGGTGACAACCAATAAATACAAAATATACTGTGAGAATAGTGTCCATGGGATAGTTCACTCGGGGGTCTTCTCACAC